>RJWM01021725.1:0-34798 GCA_004363535.1 Dasyprocta punctata
GTTTTGCAGGGTACATCAATCTGGGTTGAAAGTTATTTTCTTTCAGGATTTGAAATACTTCACTCCAAGCTCTTCTTGATTTGAAGGTTTGTGTTGAGAAGTCTGCCGTGATTCTGATAGGCTTTCCTTCATAGGTGATCTGTTTCTTTTCTCTGACAGCTTTTAGTATTTTGTTCTTGTGCTGTATATCTGATACCCTACTATTACCCATTTTAAATGCAAGCATGGTAGATGCTCTTGGCAGGTGAGTGAACGAATGAATGAATGAATGAAACGAAGACACAGGTTGCCTTTCACAAACCTACATCATAGATAATGCATATTTTAAAAAATGGCAACACTGAGATAAGAATTTAGAATTCATTTTAGTCTAGGTTAAGCCACAGAACTCTGTGCCTGGAATATGGAAGTTGGAAGACAGCTCCTCCTTCCCTTCCCTTTCCTCTCTCGCACTTCCTTCTCACTCTCCCTGCAGGCTTTCCCTCATGGCCAACTTGACATTACTCACCCACACACACCCTCCCCTCTCCAGATTATGATTGGCTTTGTAATACCTACAACATAAACTGTTCCAAGCCCATTTCTCAAGTCACATAACAGCAAAGCTGCACAACTGCAGACACTGCCATGCATTTTCATCTGGGATGGTAAGGAATTGAGAAGCTACTCCACATCTCTGGAAACACTCCTTGCTGTGATCTCCCAGCCCTGATTGTCTCCCCCAGGAACATAACAATCCATCATGCACTGCCTCATGACAGTGCTGGTACAGTTGCCTGGTGCTGTTACTTAAATTTAAACATGGCCGTATCCTAACTTCCTGCCTTGGTTATCATCTCTTCCTAGTTAGAGGGTCTGGAGCTGTTCTGCTACTTGGGCATGAGGCATACGCCAGCTTCCTAATTCTACTAGATTCAATTGTGATGATGAGCTGTGTGTACCTTTCTGTTTCTGAAGTGAAGAATACATCCATCAGGGAACCAGCAGATTGAGGGCTCTCTGGGAGACCATGACCTTTGATAGTCATCTCTTCCTTTTACCCTGCCTACTATAGCAATATTTGCATAAAACCGATGTTGTGCATTATACAGATGGCTTAACTACTTCCGGAATATGAGGCTTAATAAGATGATGTTTGTAAATACTTTAGGAGTTCTCTGGAAGGAAGATGCCATCTCAACATATTTCATTATGAGAAATTTACATATATGAACAGATGCTTATGTCCTGAAAGTACTCTGACGAGAGCATTACACAGAAACCTTGAAAGACTGACTTGTTCTGTGATTTACAGTAAGTGTTGTTTCTGATTCAGCATCGTCTTTGGGATCAGTGGAATGCAAAAGTTATACAAGCTGCATGGTTAATAAGTAACAAGTGTTAAAAATAATATATAAATATGTTTACTGTCTAGACGATAATCACTGAGCTAACTTCTGAACATGGTCATGGAGCTGCAGACTGTGGGTGTGTATGTGTGGGTGTGGGTGTAAGTGTGTGTGCCATCCATACTTGTACAACCCTGAACAAATAAAATAAGCATTCATAGCTCTGCTTAAATGTGACAAGAGGTAACTTCTCCAGCAGTGAGACATAAGGAGGGTGATTTAGAGTGGGGATGCTTACATACTGCAGAAAGTGCTGAGCGAAAGCTGGGGAAAGTGCCATTGGAATGGGAAACACCTCGAAGTCCAGCTCTCAGCTGCTGATGTGCTCGGCTCCATTGTCACTTTGAGCACAAGAGGCTGGAACCAAACATTTCTAGATCTCTCTAGTGCTCAGCTGCTCTTATCAGCTGTCAAATCAGCCTGCTGGGCGGGGCCTTGGTCTGAACCCAGGCTTTCTCTGACACCCCGGAAAAGGGATCCATTATGGGATGGGAAAGGTTTCAGATGAATTTAAAATGATGAAATGAATAAGCCATGAACTTCCTGGTGGCTCAGACTCTTTTACTTCTTTGTATCTTACACACCCTGGCAGAGATGCCCAATAAATTAATTGATGGGCCGAATGAAAATTTCGAATTACCAAATAAAGGAAAGAAAATGCATTTGTCTTGTTGGTGAATAGGGAAGGTTGCTTATGAGAATCCCAGGTGTTGATGAATTCTGCCTTTGAGTAATGGGGACAGGCTGCCAAGTGAGTTGAGAATGGAGAGCAAGAATGGAAAGAAGATTAGTTCGGGTCTTATTCTGGGCTTTGTTGGCAACTGTTAATATAAAGAGCAGCTAAAGAAAAACCCAAGGCAGTAGCTAAGAACAGTCTGGAAACCAACTGAAGATTTTCTTTCATATTTCTACCTTGAAGTAATCTGCTACCAGTACACTGAGAGCATCTAACTAGACCCAGCTAAACAGCTGAAGCAAGGAAAAAAGTGTAGGTCCCCGTAGCAAACAGAAAGTGTTGAACTACTGACTAAAATAGCAGTTGCTTTTCTTGTGACGAGTTGTGTAATTAGGTCTGAAAAAGCTCTGTTTCTCAATTCTAACCTTATGGAAAAAGCAGTGGAAAATCCTGCCATGCTAAAATTCTGCAGAGCAACAGACTTGCCTGGGAAATCTCATCTTCCTGATTTTAGGTGCCTTTGTGACCATCCATAGCATCTCTCCCTTGGGAAGATTTCCTGGTGTGCTTGTGATTTTGTCTTGGGCAGTGCACATTATCAGCACACCATGGAGGTAGTATAGAAGGGTGGTAAGACTAAGGTTTGGGAGGGACTTTAGCTCAAAGTTCCATTTTGATGCTTATTATATTATGTGACTAAAACTTAGGTACATACCTCTCTGTGCCTAATTATTTATAAATCTACAAAATGGGCCTGATAAAAGTGTCCCCACATGGCTATCCTCAGGAATGTTAAACTTAACCCATCACTCAACTTGTAGGCCATGTTTAATAAATGTAGGTCTCTTCCCCCAAACCAGTGCCCTGGATTCACTCACTGGAACCCACATCTTTTCAGACAGCACATGGCACAGGAAAGAACTGAAGAGCCTAGACATCAGAGGCACACACAAGTCAGACGGGTTCCAATCCCAGTGCTGTCACCTATGAGCAGCAGGACTGCAGACAGATGATATAATGTCAGCCTTCTTCATTTAAAAAAAAAAAAGAAAACAATAGCTGCATGAGTATGAAATGAGTTGATCGATGAAGTGCGCTAAGCACAGTCAGTGCCTGATGCATAGTGCCTACCATTTCTGTGTGTCGCCTAGTCAGCAAAATAACCGTGGATAGGAGTTTGAGAAAAACAAGAGTATAACTCCAAGGGTGAAAAGGATCCAGAAATAAGAATCTCCAGGTGGTATGAAATGCATGGCTGAGAGAGTAAAAATAAGCCTTTGTGAAACCTTCTCTCGGCGAGAGTAGCCTACGTAAGAAGTGGTAGATCAGCAGCTCCATATACGGGACAAAGCCTCTGCTACTCTGAGGTCGGCTAGCGCTGGCTAGGAAGACCCCATAAAGAAGATAAACTTATTTTGCACGCTATGGCTTGCCCTCTCCTTAATCCTTTCTTCTACCTTTCCAGGGCACTGCTTCAGGTACTTGGTTTTGCAAGCCCTCGTTTATTTGTTGCAACTCAGCTTCTCCACTACCTCCATCATCTCCACCTGAACCAAGGGTCTTGCAATCCAGCACCAAGCTTAAAGGTTTCCCTATCTGCATGAAAACCACAAGGAGAACTTCCTCAAAATATACGTGCAGTAGAATATCATTCAACCATTAAAAAAATGAAATTCTGTCATTTGAGACAATGGCGTGGAACTAGAAGACATCATGTTAAATGAAATAAGCCACGCACAGCGAGAGAAATACTGAATGTTCTCATTCATTCAGAAACTAAAAAAGTTATCTCATCAGAGAAAAGAGGAGAATAATGGTCAAAGACTGGGGAGGTGGGTAAAAAGCATTTAGAAAATGGGTTCCAAAATGCAGATAATTAGAAGAAATTAGTTCTAGAGTTCTAAAGCATAGTTGGGTAACTATAGTCTACAACAACTTATTACACATTTGAAAACGACTAGAAGAGTTTAAAGGTTCCTAACATATAAAAATGATAAACCCTGGAGAAAATGAAAATACTAATTGCCTTAATTTGATCACCACAAATTCTATAGATGCATTAAGTTACCATACTGTATTCTATAAATAGGAACAAATATTAAGTGTCAAATAAAATTAAAATATAAACATATGGCTTCTCCAGTTCCACTGTCATTGAATTTGATCCAGCAGGTCAGAGACAGAGCATGGCTATATATATTTTTATAAATTCCTCAGGCAATTCTTAGGTATAGTCAGATTTGGAAATCATGTCTCTAGATTTTCCTGAACAAAAATAAAAATTTACCTCTCCTATGGCTCAGTCTTTCAGAGTCTTTTTATCCCCTGATCTATCTAGAAAGATTATCTGTGTTTTGGGTTCTTGAATAATTAACTGGCAAGAGCTTCATGTGGTCCCCCACCCCTGGGCCAGGGATACACTTAGTGGCACAAGTGCTTACCTGACAAGTGCAAGGTCTTTAGTTTGATTCTGGGTACAAAAAAAATATATATGGTCCCCTGCTCCAAGATTTTACACAAAGGACATGTCATGCCATAAACCAAGAAGAGGAAAATATCAAGAGAAGAAAAGAGACATCAGAATCCCCTCCATTCATCTTATAAATGTGCTGATCCTAAAGCTACAGATTTCTCATCCTCTTTTCATTTTTCCAGGAGAGAGGCCGTGGTAGCCAGGAAGGACACACAGTGGATAAAAGTTTGGAGGCAAGGACAAAGAAGCAGCACAGATGCAGACTAAACCACACCAAAGCCACAAATGTATATTCAGCATCAAAGACCAAGCAGCATCCCAAGTATTTTACAAGAAATATCTCATCAAACATTTCCACTGGTAAAACAAAGGGGATGTTTGCTGATAAATGCCTAATTAGGTGATTTCATCAACATGTGTGCTTAGACAAACTACAAAGGCTACAATGTCACCAGGTGACACACCTCATGGGACCACTGTCTAATAAGCTGCCGTTGTTGGCTAAACCAAAATTAAGTAGTGAATAATCAGTATTAGTAATTCCACATTAATATTTGTGTTCCTGTTTTACAGATGAAGACGCTGAGAGGCAAGGGAATTAACCTGCCTCAATTTATACAGCTGACAAATGTCTGAGGATGGCAGAGAGAATATTTCACAGGAACCATCAGAGAATGTGCAAGGGCGTGAAAATCCAGCTTCATAGAGACAGATCTGGTGTCCTCCTTTCTCTTCTCCAAAGAGAATGACGTCAGAAAGTAGTAAAACTTTTGGGAGAAAGAAGAAAAAAATGCATGGCAAGAAAATAGCAACCAGGACTTTCCAGCTGAGAATCACTCAAGTAGAGGGTCTGAGGCCTCTTTCCAGTATACGGCTTAGGAAGGCAAGCAGTGCCCTTTCTCTGGACAGCCTAGGCATGGGAGACCCTGGGGAAAAAGAGTGCTACCTAGCAGACTCCTTTAGTTCTAGTAAACCAAAATTGCCAGTGAGCTCAGGAAGAAGGAGCTAAGCACTGGCTTTACGCAAGTATCCCAGGTCAGCCCTTCAGGGTAAAAAGGAGCCAGAGTTTCTTTAGAAACTGTTCAGGCATACATACTATATCTAGTTGAATCTAGACTGATTCAGAAATTCAGAAAGCTTCTTAAATAGATCACATCAAAATGGATTAAGACTCACTCCAATATGGCAGCATTTCCCTTGGATCTGACACCAGTTTCCTGCCCTTCCAGGTCTTGTAAAAGGGACTACAGAGCCAGAATGACAAGCACATTCGAGGATCTCCTCAACACAGGCATAGTGAATAACTGACTGGTCTTCAAATATCCGTCTTCTTGATGTGTCTGGAAGGGACACTGTCCCCAACATTCCCGTTCTGCTCCCTGGGCTCACAAGCAAGCCTTGTGTTTGAACAGTCATTTTAACCTTGACAGCATCATTAACGAGAACTAATAACGCATGGACACTTCTTGGAATGCAAAAAATAAAAATAAAAACATTCTCCGTAACTGAACTTGGGTCACTACCCATAATGCTTTTCAGGAGGTTCTGGGGAGATTGAAACATTTCCCCTAGCCACCATTATCCAGCTGTCCAGCCACAAATGACCCGATAAAGACCAATGGTCTTTCCCCCTCTTCAGCTGTCAGTGCCAAACGTGGAACAATACCCGCTCCTCACAACACACAACCCCTGGAGGACAACCCAGGCTTCACAAATCATACACTGCCACTCTCTCATGAGCTAGAAGGCTTATTCCTCTGCAGAGAGTTGAAGACATCAATTTTAAAAAAGCCAAAGAACAGCCTCTTTAAGAGACTCCATTTGGAAAAGGTATTTAAGCAAAGTTGTGCTTGATGAAGTAAAATAGAATTAGCTGCTTCAGTAGCACCGGCTTCTCAGATTCATTCTAAGGGAGACTGGCTTATCCCCTTCCGAGTGGAACGAACTCAACAACCATATATCACAGTTAACTGTAGTCACAGCTCCATGGAATTTCAGCTGGGGCCCAGAGCACACTGAGGCGCACTTAATACTCCCCAATCTGCAATCAACCTTTTGTACATTTGTTCCTAATCGCAGGGTACAGTTTCATCTTAATGAACTGTTTTCTTACTGTATTACGGTTGGCCATTTCAGCACACCTAATGGACCATTCAATAGGTTAAATGACAGTTAAGGTCCCTTGGTTTTGTTTCCCGGCAAGTCTTGGAGGGGTTTGATTTTCCCCCCATTCCCATTGCTTGATTTCAAGGGCAGAATCATTAAAGACCAAAGACAAGGACTTACCTATTGCAGTCCACATGGAGCAGGAGGTGGGAGGCGCTAACTGACAGGGCGACCTTGTGCCACTGCCCATCTGCCATCCGGTAGGGAAGCGCCTCTGTCCTGGGCTTCCCCTTATGCATGTAGTGATATCGAATCTCATCCCTCAGGCCACTGCTCTCCAGCTCAAAATAGCTGCATGCAAAGGAACAAAAGTTCATTTTATTTCCGTTCTGGGCAACATGGCTATCATCAGTCCCCACCTCCTTACTACCAGGTGTCTCAGAATCGAAAATCAGCTAAGCACCGCAAGAAAAGCCATAACCGGAAGTCAACAGTGCACTTAGGACCCAATTCACCTATTGTCTGAGAGTCCATATGGTAACATCTTGCACCTCTGACATGGAGCTCAATGGATCCACTGTGAGATAAGGAGTCAGCTAATTAACAAAGCTTGTTGCAGTGTCTCTTATAAACTTAAAAGCACAGGTCAGAACTCTCCTCCTATGTCTAAGGAAGGCCATTCGGGTGAAAAGGATTTGTTAATGTTTATTTTTAGAACTGCCATTTTAACTTTTTCAAGAGTTAATAAAAAGCAAAATCATATTAGACATTGGGGGTTTAAACACATTG
Organism: Dasyprocta punctata; assembly: GCA_004363535.1. Taxonomy (NCBI): domain Eukaryota; kingdom Metazoa; phylum Chordata; class Mammalia; order Rodentia; family Dasyproctidae; genus Dasyprocta; species Dasyprocta punctata. The sequence continues at coordinate 7,433 of RJWM01021725.1, forward strand.
CAAAAACAAAGGAGTTAAGTCATCTTCTTCTTCTTCCTCTCTTCCTCCTCCTCCTCCTCTTCCTCCCTTGACAGAAAGTTTTAGCTGGACAACTTCTAGATGATGAGTAGGGAAGAAGAGATTGAAGCTACTCACATATGAATCAGATCCTAAAATTATCACACAATGAAATGTGCAGTTGGCATCTCTTTCCTGCGATTTTCGTATTTTCCAGACCCATGAGAGATCCTTAGTGGTATGGTCAGCACTTTAGCCCAAAAGTTTCAGACATCTGGCAGGCCTGGCACCTTCGTGGGTGACAGCAGCATTTCATCTTCGACACCTCTCTTCCGAGGAGATGTGTCGCTGTCACTGAGTCATCAGTACTGGGCATGACCCAACTGCCAGGCACTGCACTAGCATGTCACTTACATGGTCTAATTTACTGCCCACAAAAGTCTACATGTTTGATATTATCATTCCTTTTTAAAGACCAAAAAAATTGATATTCAAAGATTAGGCAACATACCAAAGATAAGGCTTAAACTCAGGTCTCAGTTTGAGCCTGTGTACTTTTCAGCAGTTTACAGCCCACCCATAGGATGCCTTCAGTCGCAGCAAGGATGACTTCCATGCCAACTTCCTGCAGTGTGTCCGTAGGACAACTCAAGAGCTACTTACCTGGACAGGGAACCACACCATGACTAGATCTGGAAGGACCTGCTGCTTCTCTCTTAACCCACTGGGTGAGCCTGATCCTAACAGTTAGACTGCATTTAATCTAAAATGTAAAGCACATCTTCTATGAGGATGAATTGAATATATCATGAAACTCAGCCCATATTATGCATGATTCCCAAATCTTATGTCAGAGAACAAATGCATATTTCTTGCTCATGTCCCACAAGAGATCTTCTCAAGAAAGAATTTCATGGGAAGAGAATCCTCTGACTCACCTGTTTTACACCAATACAAAGAACCAAGCATAAACTGAAGAGGTTATTTATATGACAGCAGTCAGGTCTTGGTCCCAGATACAAACATATTAGCAATAATTAATAAAACACAATTTAATAAGATCAGAAAGGAAGAACTTCCTTAAAATGTATCTTAAGGAAATTATCCAATTTCTTCTAAGCAACTAAAATAGTAGAAGAATCGATTAGGTAACTTAAAAGTTAAGAAGAACTTAGATATTATCTGACTATTCATCAATTCATTCAATACGTCTTTACTAAACATATAATGAATGAATTAAAACAGAGTAAAATACAGATCCCTCTCTTAAGGTGTTTTGAGACTGACAAAAGAAGATGCTAAAATGTGTGCCTCCCAACAAAACCACAGAAAGTGGCCTAAGAGATACGAAAGGAAAGGCAAGGGAAAGTGGCATTGAATGAATGGATGTGATGTGCCAGCAACATGCCAAGTGCTTTCACCAGCATTGCCCCATTTCATTTCTAAATGGATGTTATTATTCCCTATTTTACTGATGGGTTCACACATGATCAGAGATATTAAGTGCTTTGCCCAAAATCCCCCAGCTCCAGTACAGAAAAGCACCATGATCTTATAGTGGAGATTTCACCAAGCTTCAAATGTCACAAGAAATCTCCCAATTACTCTATTTTTACCAACAACTGACTCCTGGGGGAGAGGACATGACCTTAAAATAACTCCAATCAATGACAATTAGATATGTTCACAGAGATCAGCTGATACAATCATTAAAGAGGGAGGTAAATACATTTAACAGGATTTAATCGTATTCCTGGGGCTATGGCCTCATTGAGCAAGTGCTTAATGTATTATAAATAGATCATTTAAAGATCACTTTACAAAGCATTGGAGTAAATGATTACCTTGTGGTAATCGCAAATGTACAGCTATGAGAAAAGAAATCTGACCTGACGTGACATGAGTGAACCCTTGTATCTCAGGGTACAGTTTCAGACAGCATCAAACAGTGCTGTGTTTCAAACAACCGGGATGAAATTCCTGACCTTCAAGACCATGTGCTTTTGAAAAAAAATATGTTAGATAACTGCAAAAGTGACACTAGGGAGAGAGAAACCGTGAATGGCTAAGTGACATCGAGATGAAATTGTGTCACAAAGGCTGAGAGGGGAATAAGGCGACTACTTCCGGGCAGTAACTCAAATAGAGATGTGAGTCTTGCACCTGATAGCACCTTGGAGAAGTGGTCATTGGCCTGACAGGACTTGATTTGGAGAAAAGCCTTGTCCCCCACAGTGTCACTTGCAAACGGCATTACCAGTGCAAACTCAGAGTCCCAGGCCCCACCCAAGGTTCCTGCATCCGAGCCTGCGTCTCAGCAAGACCCCAGGTGATTCATGTGCACATTAAAGCTTGAGAATCCCCGCAGCGGAGTGCACCAGGTGCTGCTTTACCTCCTGGCCTGCTGGCTGTAATGAAGGGCGCAGAAGTCTGGTGCTACAAGCTGGTGACTCGGAGCTATGTGGTGCTGGCAGGGAGGGGAAAGAGATTGGAAGTGAGCAATCTAGCACTCACTCTTCAGGCTTCTGGGGCTTTGGGGTCTTTCTGGAGCCTGGAGAGGGAGGGGAATGCAGGTCTCTGAGTGATTTGTGAGCAGCTCTTCGCCCCTTAACCTTGGACCTCAGCCAAGCATGCAGCTCCAAAGAACTGCTCTGACTCCCCGAAAACCCTGCACGCTTGTGCTGTGACACCTAAAACCAGCAATGATATTCCCTCCTAATTATTTTTCTTTTTCAAGCCAAACATTCTTCCCTTACTCTCCCACTTCCCACCTATCCTATGAGCCCCTCTTGGATAAGGATTCTGCCTTATTCCTCTTTCTAGATACATCCCCACATTGGTCATCATACCCTTGGCAAGGTCACTCATGCAGATGTACATTAATGAAAAGCACAGTGATGTTATCTCCTGCTTTGCTCCGGGCTAGGCACAGGCCTGGGTGCTTCTCAACATTCACACAGACTTCCTCATCAACTAAAAACCCAAGTCCTATCACCCAAAGTGCTGTGATGACATATCTTTCCAAATGTCTCCAGAGCTGAATTTCTAAGGCCCAAACCTTTGCTTCAGCACTAGTAGAACCTATTCTAGAACCTGGGTAACCCCCCAAGGTTCACCCATGGGTACTAGGGACGAACAGGATTATCATGAACTGAGGTTAAATTTTTATGGTATCGTGCTGTCAGCAGCATGTACACCAAAAAATTTCATAGGATTATCTGAATTGCATGGTATATTTGGAAATAAAATTCAGAAGGGTAATTTCTAGATAATAGAGATACATATTAAAATGCTTGCCATTTCCCCCAAATTGATATGATATAACCCATTTTGAGATTATACATGCGTGTGGAGAGAGATTATGAACTACATATATTTCATGTTAAGACTATATATGGAGCATGAATGAAAAAGTGGTCAATATTTAAACTTTTTTAATTTATTAATCAAAACACACATTGCCATTAATCTCCTTCAAAATACCCCTCTTGCTTTGAACACACTGATCCCACCATGCTGGCCAATTTCTGAAGCAGTTCTTGACATCCTCTTTCAAAGCATCTTTAGTCGCACTGTCCTGGCTGCCTCAATGTTCTCAGAGCATTGAGGTCATCTTCACTTTGCGGAAGAGTCGAAAGTCCAACAGTGTCAGATCTGGTGACCCAGGTGGATGAGTTCACACTGTCTTGTTTCTGTGAACCGCCTTTCTGTTGATGGCACCAGACAGCAGCATTCAAAGCATTCTTTCTCACATTTCAAAAGGACTCATGAATGAGAATTTCCAGAACCACCTCAAAAAGTAGCAAGAATAACGAGATAAGTGTGCTCAAAGCAGGGGAAAGTGTTTTGAGGGGGTGATGGTGATATGTCTTTTGCTTTGTTAACTTTTTAAAAACTGAAACATTCACTGCAGTTTTTGATCACAGAGTATTAAAAGTAGATGCACTACCCAAAGTGGTAAGGTGGCATTACTGGATGAATGTGTAGTTTCTGCATACAAACCATATAAGTTAATTTTAAATGTCAGCCAGTGCCAATTCATTAGGGAAAACAAGAAGTCTCTTTATAAAGATCTCTTTCCCAGCTACTCTGTAAGGATGTCTATTGTCTAGAGAAACGCATCACACCTTGAAGAGGTCCTGAGTTATTGCTGTCCCTACTTACAGTCCAGTAGTGTCTAGTGACCCCTCTGGGGCGCTGAACAAACAATTTCTCTGTGGAAGTCTTGGTGGGAAATCAAGGCAGGGTAGATTTGGGAAACAAGGCCACACTCCTACCAAGTATTCTCATCTCAGGGAGAAAAATCTCAAAGTTGAAAAAAATTAGTTTCCCAGCATTGTGTATGACCTCAACAAAAGATAATTCTATCTTTGTGAATGATAATATCAATGATAACAAAAACAATATAGCTAACAGTCATATGTACTAATTACTAACATTTACTCAGTACTAACCATTAGTAGCAATGCCTTTAGAATTTTGTATTTCATAGCAAAATAACCCAATCACAAGCTAGAGCTATTTATTTCTTATGTGCTTTAAAAAAAATACTTTCACAGCACTGACTGTAAACTGTGGACTATTCTTCAAATATCAGTAATTTAATGCTCAAAATGACCTTCAAAATTACTATTATCATCCTTATTTTATACAGAGAGATGAAATAACTTGCCCTAAACTACAAAACTCAATAGAAGCAGAACAAGAAGAGAAGTCTGGCTCTAAGGTTGATGCTTTATATAGCAACCCGAGTACATTATTTTTAACCATGGCTTCTTTGTGCAGATGAGAAATAAGAGATCAGGAAATCATACAGCCCTGGGTGGCAGAACTACGGCCTGCTTCAAAATGATGACCTCACAGATACCCAAGCGGATGCTCCCAGTGGATAGATCCTTTACTCCCGACTGTGTCACATGTTTTAAAGATGGCATCTCTATTGTCCTCGTGTCACAAATGTAAAAGCTGAGGCTCCAAATGACACAGTGGCTTGTGGGGAGTCACATGATTCCTAAGATTCAAACTCAGGTCTGCTCCATTCCAGCACCCGTGTTCTTCCCACCACACTGCACCCCTTCCTGGGGACGATCACATGATCATATCAGGAGCAGAGGGCAGCTCAGGTGCACTGATGATGTCCCACACCCCCCAGACCCCCTTCTACAGGCTCAGGGGCCAGGCCTGAGCATCAGGCTCTTGTCAACCAAAAGAAAAGCACTGCAGTTGCTCACACTGGGGCTCCTTCCCTCCCTTGGGCCTCTGCCCAATGCTGGACAAAGGAAGAGAAAAAACCAAATGCACCAGGCAGGTATACCATGTCCTAACTCAGTCCAGGTGTCTCCTAAGAGACACACACTAAGGAAGGGGCAGTGATACAAGTTTTAAATAAGTAGCAGTGTTTGAACTGCTATTGACGAATCACGGAAATATTGGCAAATCCTGTTCCTGCCTCTCTGTGCCTCAGGTTGTCCTGTCTGCTAAATAAAATGATTGAATCTGACCCACCACATCCTCAGATGCCTCAGAAAGACATAGCGTCTGCAGCAGAGGGAAGAGGTGAGGCTACAACCTCTCAACTACAGGAGCTTCACTTTCATCTGTTGGATAAATCGGAGTTTCCCAAAAGATTTAATTTGGGCAAAAGAGATTTACTTCCAAAAATAGTTTTAAATGATTGAATAGATAATCTTGAAGATCCAGTCCCTTTAAATTCCTATCATTCATGACCTACTTGGCAAAGTGTTAAGTTTGAAAAGAAGCTGAATGGTGGGTTGGCCAGTGAGTTTCAATCAATCCCTGTGATCTCTGTCAACATTCAGGCTCCAGGATCCTTTGCAGGCTGAAGGAGGGAGGAGCAGGGAGGGTAGATGTAACGCACACAGCTAATATCAATGTCCCTCCTCCTCCCTGACACATATTAAACTATTTCCTCCCCTCTTGGATCTAGGAGGGACCATGTGACTAATAAGACCAGAAGAGCACAGGCAGAGGTGAGGGGTGTCACATCCATGCTCAGGAAGCTGAGTCAGGGTAAACCTTGTCCTTGCCAATTGCAGAAGGCCCTTAGTGGATCAGGCATTACAAGATGGAATAAGTCTAGATCTGTAAATGACCGTGTAGATCAGAGAGTCCATACCCCACATAGATGAATAAACTGGGATGTAAATAAAATAAGCTTTTACTGACAATAATAAACAGACCAAAGGTTTTCAGACTACCTGACTCATTGAAGGGAAGCACAAGAACATGAAGAGAAAAGCATAAAACTGAGAAGTAACCATGGACACAAAGCTGTTGCTAGCCTATAAATAGAAATGACAGAAGCCATAAGCACGGCCATCTCATGTCCTGTATATTGTAGATAACCTGCATTCGGTGGCCTAATTCACTCATTGGCAAATTGCATTTTCTGAATACAGTCACAATCATCTCTCCCATCTCCCATGCTTTTCTACAAAGTGCTCATGACATTTCCCTCATTGAAAGGTAAGAATTATGTCTCTTCCTCTAGGATCTCAGTGATTTTGTGTTATGGTTTAGATTAGAATGTCCCCCCAAAGCCTCATGTATTCAGAGGTGAGGTTTTTGGAAAATGGTTGGATCAGGAGGTGGCTGTGTCCATCAGTGGATTCATGCACTAATGAGTTCAAGGCTGAGTGTGCTGGTAGGAGATGTGGCCTGGTTGGAGGTAGGTCACCATGGCATGGCCTGGCAGGTATGTCTCTTTCCACAGTTCCTTCCTTTGCCTCTTCTTCCTGGCCACCATGACATAAGCAGCTTTCCTCTGCCAGACCATTCCAATATGCCATTTCTGCCTTGAATCCAACAGATCATGGGCTGAAAACATGAACTAAAATAAACCTCTTTTAAATTTCAAGTGATGAATACTGTGTCTCAGCAATAAGAAAAGGGGTGAAGACATCTTGTCAGTGGGTTAAGGGCCAAAGGGAGGCTTGACAACTTCCAGAACTTGGTCATAAATGCATAAATGTAGTTTCTATCTTGCATACTAGAACACTTATGCTTAAAGCCCTGAGTCACTCTGACAGAAGTCTTACTCTTCTGAGGCTGCCATGTTGTGAGGAAGCCCAAGACCATACATGGAAGGCAGCAAACGGTGCTCCTGTCCATGGCCCCAGCTGTGATCCCTGCTAAAAGCCACTGTAAACACTAAACTTGTGAGTCAAAACACCTCTAGGTGCTTTCTCCCCAACTGAAGGCACAAACATTGAAGGACAGAGAAAAACTTTTTCTTCTGGGCTCTGTCCAAATTCCTGTCCTGTAGAATCTGTGAGCATAGAAAGTGTTGAGTTGGTATTTTATACATTAACATTAAAACACTCTAACTTCAAGTATACAGATTTTGACCTTTAAAAATTGAAAGTATAAATTAAATATGTCTTTACTAAATGCCTGGGGTCATTAGCCAGATAAGCAAATCTCACAGTGACAATTTTCTGCTTTCAAGTAACTCCACAGTTTTATAACTATACATTTCTTCTGGTTTACAAAAAGTGGATTTCTGAGAGTTCACTGCTAATGTATAGGAATTCTGATTTTTGTAAGCTGATCACTGCATTTATTTATTAGTTATAACTTTTTTGTAGATTCTGTATGATTTTCTCTATATAAAGTCATGCCATCAGCAAACAATGACAGCCTTACAAAAAAGGAGATTCTGTCATTTTTAGCATCAAATGTGGAACTAGAGAGCATCATGCTAGTGAAATAAGTCACACACAGAGAGGCAAACACTACATGTTCTCACATATACATTCAACCAAAAATAAACTCACAGAAGCTGAAAGTAGAGAGCAGAGTTTGGGGAGAATGGAGAGGTGATGGTTAGAGGGTACAAGATCTCAGACAGCAGGTATGGGATGCTTTTTGCAATTCTGTGACACAACATGGTGAATGCAGTTAATAATGGCATAGGTCATGTTTCAAAATTGCTGGGAGATAGCTGGGCATAGTGGCTCACGCCTGTAATCCCAGAACTCAGGAGGCTGAGGCAGGAGGATCATTGTGAGTTGAAGACCAGCCTGGGCTACAAAGTGAGCTCAAGACTAGCCTCAAATGCATAGTGAGACCCTGTCTCAAAAAGACCAAAAAAAATTGCTAGGAGAATAAATTTCAAATGTTCTCCCCAACAAATATTAAGTATTTGAGGAGATGAGCATGTTTACTAACTTGATTTAATTAATACCTTACAATCAGGAAACTTAATATCATTTTGCACTCCATAAATTTACATAATTATAAATTGTTGGCACTTTTAAAATAAATTATTGAAAACCTAAAAATGTGATGTTCAAATCAAAAATAGGTGATTTTCAGCTGCTACTCACAGAAAGAAGTAGCAAAGGAGTGCTTTAGTAGGTATATACAGCGGTACCTCCGTTCACACACTTAATTCTTTCCACAATTCTGGTTGCAGAGTTTGTTCCACGACTCTGGGTGCAACTGAATGCCTGCAATTGCTTCTCATTAAAGCACTATTTTTCCTGTAACAAGTCCCAGACTGCTGGCTTCCACCTTCATTTTCAGTCAAACAGAAGCAGCTACCTTGGCATTCCTTTTGTAAATCAGTTATTTTTCTCCGGATTCCAGTGCCAAGTGCTCCCCTGGTTCAAAGAGCTATTTGATTGAGTTAAAAGAAGACCTTAATTGACCTGGACAAACAGCTGGTGCTCCAAAATTCTGTTTCCTGTATTCAGAATAACACGGTGCAGTGGAAAGATAACGAACACCAGAAAAACACTGGGCAAATATAAACAGGCTTTAGAGCTCACCCGACCCACACAGACCCTGCCTCTGCCATGGAGTCCATGTGTTTATGCGGATGAGACATGTCATTTCTTTATGCCTCCTTTCTTCATCTAGAAGAAAGTAAGAGATATATTTCATGGGCGGGGGTCTTCTGAGTATAAAATGACAATAATATTTGTAATTCGCCTTACAATGTGCTTAGTGCCTGATGTTAATTATGATTTCCCTTTCTTGTTTCTGCACTATGGAAACAGCCTCACAGAGAGGTGGGTGCTGCTGACAGTACCCACGTGAGCCTTTCTCAGAAATAAGTATTTGTCTGCCTTCCCCTTCCCCCCACCTTTTGTTTAGACCTGACCTGGTGATGTTATTTGTACTGCAATGTCACATATTTGTTCTCTACTCAACTCTCTTAGCAAACATACAGCAAGAGATTAATAGTGACAGCAATTACAAATTGCCTGTTATTGAAAGTAAAATATTCAATGTTAAATGAAATGTAAAATAAAGCCCTTTACACGGATTCAAAGCAGTTCTGTTACAGTCTCATAAAAATGGAAATAGGTTGTTCTTACTAAAGGTTGACTTTTACCTTGCCCAGATATTAAAAACAAGGAGAAAACACATGGAACCAAAGGAAAGTTACAAAAGAAAAAATTCGTAATTGAGAAAAGAAATTAAAATGAAAGAACCAGGGAGGTAATTTACAGGGACAAAGTTAAATGAGATATTTTTTTGGCTTGCCAAAGCCTGAAAATAAAACCAAATAAAAATATTTATTAAGCAATCAAGTCCAAGATATAAACCTAAAAGGGCACAGTAGCATCTTACTTTATACATAAAGTACAGCTCTGGACCTCTAGAGGTCATCAAAATTAGGTTGTCTATAAATATCAGGATTTAAGAAATAGGAAATGAGAAAGTATTAGTAGTTGCCTTTATACGTGAAGCTGCCGTAATAGCCAATACTTACATAATATGGTGCTATCTCTACCTCTTTACTAAAAACACAGAGAAGAAATATTATTGTTCCCAACCAAGAAACAGTCTTTGATTTTTCAAATTTCATTTAAACTTTTATTTTCTTAGTTCCAAAAACTTAATATATCTATAGAGACATTCACTGAGAACTTCCTCTCCCATCCTGTGCCCAGTCTGCCTGGTACCCAAATTCTCTCATGAGTACTCAATATTATCAGTGCTACAAGCATTCACCCAAAATTTATTTCAAAAAGTAACCTCTGTTAGAATACCTTTACAGAACAATTACAAAAATCATGGAGAATCCCATGTACCCTGTATCCAATCTTTTCTCATTAGCAATTTACATTAGCATGATATATTCAGCACAATTAATAAACCGAAATTAATACATTAATAATATTTAATTATTGTTGTTAACTAAAGTCCATGCTTTATTCAGATTTTCTTAGTTTTTATCTAATATCCTTTTCTGTTCCACAGTCTTACCCAACATACCATATTGAATTTCCTTGCCATGTCTCTTTGGTCTTTTAGCTATGCAAGTCCAAGTTTGATTCATTTTTTTTATAACCTTGACAGTTTTGAAGACTGGCAGTCAGGTGTTCCACAGAATTTTTCCCAACTGGTATTTGTGTAATATTTTCATGATTATTACACCTGAGTCGTGAGTTTTGTGGAAGAAGCCCACAGAGACAAAATGCAATCCTCATAACATCACATCAACAGTGCATGGCACACGCATGACATCACTGTTGATGCAAATTGTGTCACCCTCTCCAGTTGACCCATAGTTTGTCAGGTTTCTCCGTGGTAAAGTTATTCCTCTCCTCTCCCTGCTCCATGTTGCATTCTTTGGAAGGAAGTCACTGTGTACTGCTCTTGTGTAAGAAGTAGGTAGCTATGCTCCACCACTCAGAGAGCGGAGCATTTGCATGAATCATTTGGAACTGGATTGCATTGGAGATTTGTCTATTTTCCCCACTCATTCATTTATATGAGTATGAACTCTGGGGTTACTTTATACCTTGGGTTATAATACAATATTAAGTCTATTTTGTAGTTTACATCGTTCCAGCTTTAGCCCTTGGAAGTCTTTCAGTTGGCTTCTTTGACATACTCTTAATATTGTGGGTTTTTAATTTCATTTTGTTTTGTTCTCAGCTTTGCCTTACTTTCTGGCACTACTTAATACTCAAGGGTCATCTTGTATATTTCCTGTCCTAAAATCAACCACTTCTCCAAGGAGAGCTGCTTTCTTCTACTGGAGAATGGTATTAAACACCAAGATCAGGGTTTTAGGTGTGCTCGTCAATACTGAGGTATTGTTGCTTTGTGGCCATCTCAACTGATAGGGCAAAATGCAGAGTGTGTGCGTGCGTGTGTGTGTGTGTGTGTGTGTGTGCGATCAGCATGCACACAGATACCTATAAGTATTTCTATATGCATCTAAATTAAGATAAACTTGACTCCATTACCACATGGATTATCCTAGCCTCTGTCTCACGCATATCTGTAACTTCTCATGATTCACCATCTATTTAATTATTCAAGATCCTGTCTCAAAAAAATCACAAAACAATAAATAAAAATAAAAAATAAAATGTCTTTGCATACATAGCCCGACAGATCACTTTTCACTGCTGCATAGTGTCCCACTATACACATGAATCCTCATCCATTAATCCATTCTCTAACCAAAAAACATCTTAGTTGCCTCCTGCTTGGGTGATGACGGATAAAGCAGCAAAACAAATGTTTTTGTACAGGATTCTGTATAAAAGTCAGTTTTCAAATCAAATGAGACAATGTCTGGCATATGAGGAGTATAATTGCTGGCCCGTATGGCAACACTATGCTGAGCTTAGTAGAAACTGCCACACTGTGTTCCAAAGTGGCTGTATTGGGTTAGAGCCCCTCAGCAGTGAGTAAGAGTTCTCATAGCTACTCATCTGTATCAGCAGATGGCATGGTCAGGCATTTTTATTTTCAGTCATTCTGCTTGCTATGTCATGGTGTCTTATTATTTTAATTTACTTCTCCCTCGTGATAAATTGCACGGGGCATCTTTTTACAAGCTTAGTTGCCCTTCCCATATCTTCTATGATATTTGTTCCTGTCTTTTTATTGAATTTTTATTTGATTATTTCTTTGCCTATTGCTGTGTTCTACAGGGTTTTGCATACGATGGACACAATATGTGATTGCATTTTTAAAAAATACGTCTCCCATTCTATGACTTTCTTTTTCACTCTATTAATAGTGCCTTTCAAATAGCAGAAGGCTGTAGTCCTACTAAAATCTAACATCACTTTTTTTATTTCATAGATCATGGTCTTTTTGATGTATCTAAAAACTGACCACCAAACCCATGACCCAAGGTCATGCAGATTTTCTCTAAGAAGCTTTATAGTTTTGCATTTTGCATTACATTGTATGATCCTTTTTTAGTTTTTGTGTAAAGTTTAAAGTCTATGTCAAGGTTCACTTTTTTGCATACAAATGTCCAATTGTCATGCATCGTTTGTTTGAAGGGTTCACCTTTCTTCCTAAGGTTTTTATGCTATGAAAGCATGTATGAATATATTATTTCATGCCACCTCTTTAACTCAAATGGTAGCATATTATTCTCAGCGTTCCAAACTTTTCTCTTTTCACATAATGTAACAACAGATCTTCCTTATACAGAGAGCTTGTTCTTTATCCTTGCTGCCTTTAATTTGATCTTCTCTCACTCAAAATGGAAATCACTTCTTTACAGCACAAATCCAGACTACAACTCGGTACAGGCCCAGTTGTCTAAGGCTAAGCCAAGCTTACATACTGTGAAAACAGGATTGAAAATCATATGCAAGGGATGACATGAAACTTTAAGAAGAAACCATTACATAACACAAAGGCTCATGCCTTTCTTCAAGGAATCAATATCTCACTCCACAAGGTAAAGCGCAAACGTATGCAAAAAGAAACAACAATGACAGCCCAACCTTTAAAGAGAAGGGAGAAAATCCACTCTTGAACGGTAGTGCAAGGAAGTTTCAAAATGAATGTAGACAGGGAGGATTATTTAGACTGAAGGTGCTAAGGAACATGTTTCAGGAAGAGAAAAGAAAGTAACACCATTAAGCAAGAAATGTGCCTGGCCCGCTGAGGCAACAGAGAAAGAACAGGTATGAACTGCACTGAGGATGTGCACACAGAAAATGAAGAAACTGTGAAGCAACTAAAATGGTAAATTGGGGGTAGTTTAGAGAAGCAAGCTCTGATGTATAGCTCTTCTCCTACAGCCTAGTAGTTCTCATCCCCTACCCCAACAAACAGACACACGAAGGACATAAAACACTCCCACGGGTGCCGTCGCCATGTAGTTTCTATTATGGACTTCTAACTCCAGCCCTTTCTCCTCTTCTCAGAAAGCACCCGTGGTTCTAGCTGGACTCTTGTCTGGTAGGGTATTGTTGTTTTTACACAAATGATTCACAAATGTATATCTCTAGTCTATATCTATCCTCTAAACTATATACCTGCATAACCAGCTGTCTACTCAACAATTCTGCTTTGGCTCCTCAAACTCAATAACCCCAAGTTATAACTCCTATTCCCCCAGCAAAACCTGCTGCTCATTACAACCTGCAGTAGAGTGGAAGCTAAAATCTTGAAAATTGTCTTTGATACCTTCTTTCCCTTATGTTTGATGTACAAACCACTAGCAAGTTCAACTGCCTTTAGATAAAGAAGAGACAGTATGAAACAGGAAAGTACAAATGGATGTGATTATTGTGTATGACAAACATATACTTTTAAGATGTTCTGTTGCTTCTAAGTATTTGCCATATCTATCCAATCCTCATCACCACTGCTATTACCTTTATCGCAGTGACCATCATCTCTTGCTAGCAACTACGCGGCCTCCTATCGGGTCTCTATAAATCTACAATAGCCCCTTCCAGCTCATTTAACAGCCAAAGCATCTCTAGAAAATAAAAATCCAGTAATGTTATCAACCCCCTACAACCACTCTCATTCCCAAACTTAAAATCAATCAATACCTTCACAGTGAAAATGAGTTCAAGCCTAGAATTCTTAAAACATGGCCTTCAGGAACCCACACGCTCAAAAAAAAAAAAAAAAAAAAAAAAAAAAGAACCCATATTTTCTGGCATCTGCCAGTCTTTCCAGCATTACTGTGTTCATTATCACCTTGCTGAGTGCACACCAACTGTCTTAGTTACTTTTCTCTCATTGGTGAGACAAAATAGCTGACAGTTAAAAGGGAAAAGGTTTATTTAGCTCAGAGTGTGTAGAGGTTTCATTTCATAATGGGCAGGCTCCAAGGCAGAGTGACACATGGCAGAGGGGCAACAGCTCATGGTGAGGGAAGACAGCAAAAGCAACAAGAACAAAAGTAGAGAGACAGAGAGGGAGAGAGAGAGAGAGAGAGAGAGGAAGACGAGCCTCCTTCTGTCCCTTCCATTGCCTGCAGGCTACCTGCCCCAGGGTAAGTGTAGCACTTATACCCTTAATCCCAGCATTGGACCATGAATCAATCACAAACTCTAGAAGCCCATCCCCCATGCCTGTATAAGACTTTGGGGGGACATCCAGACACAAACCATAATACCAACTTTCTTTCAAGTCTTCCAACACACCACGCTCTCATCCACCAATACATACTTGCCTCAACACTGGAACAGTCTGAACTCCATGCTTTATCTACTTAACATCTATTTATCTTTCATCCCTAAGCTTAAATTCCAGACCTCAGGAAGACATACGCCCCTATCACCAAGGTCTTTTCATGATACTGTGTTCCCTTCCTCCCATTATCTTTGTTTGTGCTTCTACACTTTTTCAATATACTTTCTCGATATATTCTTAACTTCAGTCTCTCCCACTGGGCTCTTAGCTCCAAACACATGTACTTTGTCTGTTATTACTCATCTTTGTATTTTCGGAGCCTAACCTAGGGTCTAAAATATTGGAAAGAGTTAGTAAGTATTTTTAATGAATAAGTACAGTAACAGATCTCTTATTTTTCGATAACAGTAACAAAATATATGTGACATGCCTGAGAGCTGATTGCTATGCACCAGAGAATTGTTTCTCACCTGTGACACTGATTCTTACTGAAGTTGAAAATCACTGTTATAAGAAATAGAAGTTCCTCATCAGGGAAGTAATTTAGTAAAAGCACCATCTATATAATGGTAATATTCATAGTAATTGCTAGCATTTATCAAATCTTACCATATGCCAGCTTGATAAGTACTTTATATACAATGCTTCAGTGAATTCTTGGAATAACCCTATGGAAGGAGGTACAATCATTACCACTTACTGAAGAAAGCAAAGCAGAGAGAAGCTAAAAGACTTAACCATATGCAAAGGAAGGACAATGAAGCCTAATACAGTTGCTCTGGGATGAAAGAAGCATGAGAATCAAGACACTCATCAAACTTCTGACTGACATTACCACCCATAGGAGTCATTAGGGAGGCTGGCACCATGGGCTCAGTGGTACGGGGTCCCAGCCCAATCAGCCACTATGAGCTGCAAACAGTTAGGGCAGATTTGTCTCTGTCCATGGTGCTGATGGCTCCACAGCACTGGAAGATGAGAATGGGTATTTCAAGAACAAGGTGAGAAGTAAGAAAGGGGATTTAGAGGAGGAAGGAGACAAATAGGAAGGAAGTGGAAAAGGGGATTAAAGAAAAAAACCAAATTGTATTATGTACATGTCTCTACTCTCCAAGATGATTGTAAACTGCATGTACAGCAAATACATACTAATAAAAAATTTTTGATGAGAAAGAGAAGAAAAATATAGTGAGGGAACTTCAGGATGTAGCTTTGTGGTGGAGCACTTGCCCAACCTGTTTTCAAAGCCATGTGTCCAATCCCCAGTATGGAGAGAAGGGTGAGAGTGACAGAGACAGAGACAGAGACAGAGACAGAGACAAAGACACAGACAGGTGATCTTGCAAGAACTCAGTAAATGTCAACTATTATCATTTAAACTTTTTAACTGAATTATCATCTTCATGAGAAACATTTTCTACAACAATGCATCTCAACTTTGATGTCAGTTTGATATATCACAATCATCTGTTAGGTGTATCACATGTAATTTATTGATGTTAATAAAAAATCAGAGGTTTATTAATACACATTCATTCATGCATATCAACAATATTTACCAATATGATAGATCCCCTCCCATTAGTCTCTGAAGGCACAATGATGAGCAAAAGCAGACAAGTTTCCTGCGCTCGTACAGCTCCTAATCCAGCAGGGAAGACAGGCATTAACAAAATAATCATGCTGACAAATGTACAATTGGAAACAGATAGGCACCGTGAAGGAAGGGGACATGGTTCTGTGATACACCTAAATGAATTTAAGCCACACTGGGAAAAAGATCCCCAGGCCAGTAAGAGAGGCTAACTATGAGTGAGCATTGTGAAGAATCCCTCATTAACTTACAGGTCCCCCAAGCACTGTGTTAAAGAACAAGCATAGATGGTAGAAGCCAGTTAGGGGGAAACATTTGTTCACAGCAAGACAGCCAAGCAGCAAGTTCTCATCCAGCCACTGGGCATGACAAAGGTCCCTCCACGACCAGTCTTACTGGTAGTGGAATCACTGGACATTCTTATCTTGATTTCCCTGCTCTCTCCTCAGAAATCAACTGGA
The DNA here is from genome assembly GCA_004363535.1 of Dasyprocta punctata. Classification (NCBI taxonomy): domain Eukaryota; kingdom Metazoa; phylum Chordata; class Mammalia; order Rodentia; family Dasyproctidae; genus Dasyprocta; species Dasyprocta punctata. Next base: position 23,873 of record RJWM01021725.1, read on the forward strand.
TCAGGTGAATTCATTGAAAATCAATCTGCCTGGGAGTTGATATATATATGAGTGGAAATTCACCTAAAGCAGCTTTATATAAAACCAAATTCAATAAAAGCCAATTTACCTTCCTAGCACATACGAATTGTGATGGATTTCACAAACATGAAGTTTCTGCAAGAAGTACTATTAGTGGAAATTACCATTAAGTAAGCCAGACATTTTAGGTAAACTGAGATTAGAATAATTTATTGTGTGTAAACTTAGCGCACCAAAGTCAAATCTCTAACAGTCCAGGATGTAGATGGTGGGGGCACTACAGAGATCTTGTTATAGTCAGTAAAACTTTAGGAAGCTGGTATACCTAGACTCCTCCTACTTTCCAAAAGAAATCAATTTATCCCGTGTTGCCAGAATTCCTGTTATGTATCTAATTTCATCATGTTCACTAAGGGCTGAAGAATCCCCCTGCCTACCATTGTGAGACTATCTTCGTCTATTCTCCAATCAGTTCAGACCATCCTGGCAGGGGGCAGGTAAAGGCACTCCATTTGTAGTATTTTTTTTAAAAAGTGTTGCTTTAACTTTAGGCTCAGAGATGAAATAACTTTCAATATTCTATAGCCAGTAAGGTAACCATGCTAACAGAGCAATCAGTTGAATAGTCTAAAACAACTATAAAAAGGACTTTGAACATTCTCAATACAAAGAAATATCAAATGTTTGAGTGATGGTTACACCACCAATAGCCATGATCTGAGCAGAACACATGTATTAAAATACTACACCATACCTATGAATATGCACAACCACAATATGTTACTTAAAATATTTAAAAAATGCAGACTCTGATTCATCAAGGTGTGGGCTGATGTCAAGAAGCACCCACATAATGCCCTTGGGGCTGATCTGCTGGCCACACTATCAATAGTAAGGTCTCCTGAGTATGGCTATTAAAATATTCAAACTGGACTGGAGAAGAAGTGTACTGGCTATCTGAACGTAATCTACTCTGGCCTAGAACATAAGGATGCAAGAAGAAAACAAGCAGAAATTTGACCATAAGTTCCTAGAGTCTGGGGAGAGGGGATGTTGGCTGGGCAATGGCTTTCAAATCTGACAAAATTTCAGAGGTCAAGTCTCCTAAAATAACGATGAAGCAATTGTTTTCCCATACCAGAAACTTGAAAATCATATAAAATATATTTTTTCCTAAATTGGAAATACAGACTCAGTGTTACTAATCAAAAAAATCTGAAATCTAAAATGCTCCAAAACCCAAAAATTTTTAGCACAGCGATGATGGCATATACCAAAACTTCAAACCCCACCTGCAGGCAAAATGCAGGCATATTAAGATACTATTTAAAAATATTCACTCAGCTACCTTATCTTTGACAAAGGGGCCAAACATGTTCACTGGAAAAAAGATAACCTCTTTATTAAGTGGGCTGGAAAAACTGGCTTTCCGTATGTCGAAAACTAAAACTAGGCCCATGCCTATCATCATGCACTAAACTAAAGTCAAAATAGATCAAAGATCTAAATATTAAAACAGAAACATTAAATATGCTGGAAGACAAACTAGGTAGAAATCTTGAAGACGTGGGGTAGGCAGAGAATTCATGAACAAAAAATCAAACTGCATGGGAAATACTTCCCAGAATCAACAACTGGGATCTTGTCTTACTAAAAAGTTTTCACATGTCAAAAGAAATCTTCAACAGAGTGGAAAGAAAACACACAAATTGGTAAAAAATCTTAGTCAACTGTCCCTCAGACAGAGGACTTCTATTTAGAACATATGAAGAATTTAAAAAATCAGGCCCCCAAAGTTCAAAGACCCAATCCAAAAATTGGTATCTGAAATAAATATACACTTCTCAGATGAAGAAATACAAATGGCTAATAAATACATGGAAAACGTTCAGCATCATTGGTCATTAGAGAAATGCAAATTAAAACAACACTGAGATTTCATCTCACTCCAGAAACAATGGCCAGGATCAAGAAAACCACCAATAACAAATGCTGGAGAGGCTTTGGGGGAAAAAGGAACTCTGCTGCACTGTTGGTGGGAGTGTAGACTGGTGCAACCACTGTGAAAATCAGTCTGGAGTTTTCCTCAGAAAGCTGGGGTTGGAGGTCCCATTTGATTCAGCTATTTCACTTCTGGGCATATTTCCAGAAGAATTGACAACATCATAAATCAGTGATATATGTGCAAACATTTTTATAGCAGCACAATTTGCAATAGCTAAATCTTGGAAACAACCCAAATGCCCATTAACTGAGGAATGGATAAAAAAGATGTGGTATTTTTATATAATGAATTACTACTCAGCTACAAAGAAGGACCACATTGAAGCTTTTATAGGTAAATGAATGTGACTTGAGACCATACTTATAAGTGAAATAAATCAAACTCACATGTGTAAATGCCATATTGTCTCCCTTGTGTAAGAAACTGAAAGAGTAAATAAGATACAAAACTCTCAATAAATACTGTGAAAGGGTAAGAAACTGCTCAAAGAAGAAAAGATAACTAAGGTAGGGAAAAGGAGAAAAGAAGGATGAGAAAAGAAAAAAGATACAGATTTGTATATATACACTAAAGATTACTAAGATGATTGTACTACTAATTCTATTAGTTCCTGGAACAAAACAGTTAACAGTTATAGGATTAAATCAGTCTTGCATGTCTATATCTGGTAATTTGAGTAACAGTTTTGAAGATAACTATGCAAAACAACAAAATTCGTTATGTTCCTTGTTTTGAAAGCCTACATTGTTATTGTTTTGGGCTTTTGGTTATTGTTATTTATTTGTCTCTTTTGTTTCTTGTTTTTCTTATACTTTGTTTTGTTTTGTTTTGTTTTTCCCTCTAATACAGAAATGATAGATGTACATGTATAGGTTGATATATGCTTAGAACTTCTCCTAAAGAGTTTACAAGAATTGATTTTATTATGTGTGATGGTATGAACAACTACATTAAAAAAAACAAGACATCATGGTAGCCATTGCTGATTTCCTATCATCTTGTTTTGAAGTTCAATAATGCTTCTATTTGTTTTGATTGGTTTAGTCTGTTTTTTATTATTTGATTTCAATATGTGTGAGGGTATGGACAGCTAGAGAACAAGAGACATTATGATAGCCATTACTGATTTCCCATTGTCTGGTTTTCAAGGCCTGTAAGGCTCTCATTCTTTTGTTTTGATTGGTTCTATACTATTTTGTTTTATATTAATTTATTGCATGTGAAGGTATGGACAACTATTTGAAAGAAAACAAGAGATATTATGGTAGCCACTGTTGATTTCCTATCATCTTCTTTTGAAATCTTGTGTTACTTGCATTGTTATGCTCTGACCTGCTTTGTTCCGTTTTGTTTTGTCCTGTTTTATTCTCTTTAAAATTAAAAAAGTATTTGTATAAGGTGTGTATAAAGCACACATTCAAAAATCCTAAAGCTAAAATACTTCCGGCCCTAATCATTTTGGACAAGGGCTACACAATCCGTATACTCTTAAGAAAACGAGTAGGCCTAGAACAACTATTTCATGCTAACAATGTCCTTTACCAAGGGACCTTATAATAAAATAAAGAGATGAATTATGATGCTCTACATAATCCATGGAGAAGTTAAATGGGATCAAATGAAGGAAGAAGTCAAGAGAGGAAAGCAATAGAGAGGAACTAAGACCACGCACTACTGAGGAAATGTTCCTCACACAATTCTCTTCTTCCATGGGGAAGCCAGAGAAATGCATTTTCTCAAGCCCATTAATTCCACAGCAGTTTTCCATTTGAAGCCTAAAAAAACTAAATTACTAATTCTCTTAAGAAAAAGAAAAAGGGAAACTTCACAATGAAGAAACCATACAGCCAGCTTAACCAAGTGAAGGCTAAACATAACCAGTAATAAGACGCTGTATACAGACATCAGGAGTGTGTAGACATGACACAGGGAGAAAAAGTAACATCTTTTCTATGACAGTCTTCCAAAAACTAATAGTTTAATCATAAGAAAACCAGAAACTCAAGGTGAGAGACACTCTACAAAACAAGTTGGTCATACTCTTCAAAGGTGTCCAAGTCATAAAAATAGAAGCGAACAAACAAACAAAGTCTGAGGAATTATCAAATTTTGAAGATAAAGGAGAAATAGTAACTAAACCTAATGAGGGATCCTGGACAAAATCCTACTACAGAAGAAAGGAAAACTTAGCAGGAAATGATAAAATTAAAATAGAATACACAGTTTGGCTAACAGTCCTGCTGGGATGTTAATTTCCTGGCTTTGACAATTTTATTGTGCTTATGTAAGATGTTATTATTACAGCAAGCTGGGGGATAGTCAAGAATCCTCTGTACCATTTTTGCAACTTCTAAGTATAAAATTAGATCTAAGAAAAAGTTTTTTAAAAAATTAAGTTACGGTTCCCTCCCCCTCAGGAACCAGCACCAAAGAAGTACAACAGTGGTTCAGATCTCAGTGGCGAAGTCTATGGTACTTTTTTATGCTTTCAAAACAGAATAGACCACATCCTCCTGACAGTGTCTCTTGAATCTAAATTTTCTCAGTAAGACCTTGTTTCACAGCTTCTCTTGCTCATCTCCCTCAGGCACTGGACCATTCTCACAACAGTATCAAGGGAAGCCATCAACTTGCTCCGGTTCCACCTGTCACATAGGTACAGGAAAATGAAGCTTCAAGAAGAACAGCCGGAAAGTGAGAGACTAATGTGGAGGAAATTGTCTGGAAGACACCAGGAAGAAAAAAATCATTTTAAAAAAAGACATAAAGATAGCAAGAGAATGAAATTAAAAGTTCTCCAATCCTACATGAGACTGATGAGTATCTCAGTGCAAGTAAGGACTTTAGGTGCACAGAGGAAAAATTCAGTAGATCACTTATTAATGAAGAAGACGGACCCCAACACAACACCCTACAGCTGTCCCAAGCAAGAGCTGATGAGGTACAAGACCAAGTTTAAGCCACAGAAAAGGGCCAGTGACACGGCTTCTCATATCAGTCACTAAAATAACAACAAACTAGATTTTTCATTATTAATTCTTTTTTGGGTTTCTGATGTCTACAAGTTGCATGTTGAGATGATATTTTCCAATATGATTTATTTTAATAGCTATTTCAAGACTAGGAAATGCAAGATAAACAAGATATTCATGAAGTTTTAAACCACGCCCAATGAAATGAAGACAGAAAGCACAGAATCTACATAGAAACAGTATAATGATGACAGTTACCCATTACTCAGTGCCTGCAATGTACCAGGCATTACCCCAAATCCTCATAATATGCCGATTGGGCGGGTATCATACCAAGTTCAATGATAAAGAAACTGTAATTTAAAGATATAAACTGATCTGACCAACATAACACAGCCAGCAAGGGAGAGGTCCAAATACAGGTCCAAGTTGACATGACACCAAAGATGTTCTTTCTGTTTCACAACACTGTGTTTAGGATGTTCTGGAGAACATGGAGCGTCTTGCCCTAGCAAATGAAAACCAAGACTATTGGCATTATGTGGTATAGAGGAAACAGTACTAGCCAAGTCTACCTTGTTATCTTAGATGGTTTTAATCCACAGAAATCATCACAACAGATGGACGTCACTTAGGCAGGTTGCACTTCTGTGCAACTTCATCACTTTCCCTAAGAGAAGACTGTGATTTCAAAAGTAAGAAAAGAGACCCCAATGAAATCAGCATGGAAAATCACCAAACCCATTCACCTTTGTTTCTGTCTTAGAGCTACACCCAGTTCCCATCCTCTCCTGCTGTTGGGTGTGGCCATGTGCTCCGGTTCCATTCACTGGGTTGTAAGTAATCAACACACACTGTTTCCAAGACTGGCCCTAACACGCCATCCTTCGTTCTGCAGTGCTGGAGTGAGGCCAATGCCCTGAGACACCTTAAGCACCACATATGGAAGACAGCATAGTGACTAAGTGGACAGAGCATGGATCTCTGAATCACCACCAAAAGAAAAACTACCCCAAACAGATGTCTAGCCAGAAATACTCACTGTGGTCCATTATGCAAGAAGCAAATAAAGAGAGAGCATCCCTAGCTAAAACTGTCAATGAGAAAATAACTCCCTGAAATAAGCCCAAGAATTCCCCCAAGCTGTAGAGAATGCCCTTGCTTTCTGACAGTTCATTTAAAGGAAAATAATGAGCACTGACAGTGTGGAGTTGTAGAGTTGTCTCACTTAACTCATCACCAGTAATTAAAACATATTTATACTTTGACATTGGTCATGCAGGCTCTTGAGATCATAGGACAATATAAGGGCATCCACAGAATCAAAATTATACAATAATGTTCACTTCTTTTGTGTACTGGGGATCGAATCAGGACCTTGCACTTGCCAGGCAGGCACTTATGCTGCTGAGCTATGTCCCCAGCACAATAATGTTCACTTCTTGACAGGTGCCATCCAAATCCCTGTCCTGTATACCAGGAGACTCAGGCAAGCCAAGCCATGCCTCCTCCTTTCTGTGTTTGCTGCTCATAGGCAAACCCAGTATAAGTCTCTCAGAGTCATTATCATTAAACTAGGTACCAGTAAGTGAAAAAGCCAGGTTTGAAATCCAGATCTTCAGCATGAATAATGCACTATCCTAAATGAAAAGCATTTAACAAGCCAGGAACAATGGTGTGTGCCTGTAGCTTCAGATACTTGGGATTATGAGGCAGGAGGATCATATGAGTCCAGAAGTTTGGGGCCAGCAACATAACTATCCACAGCAAAATAACAAGACTCCATTTTTAAAAAACAATCCAGTTATCCCACTCACTTCCATGCATGTAGCCAAGGAAACGAAATCAGCCAAAATACTTGCATGCTCATGATGACTGTGGCACTATTCATAACTAAGATATAGAACAGTGCTTGCTTCGGCAGCCTATACACATGACTGGGATATAGAATTATTCTAGACACCCATCAACAGAAGAATGGATAAAGAAAATGTGATACATAGAAACCAGAGAATATTACTCCAGCATAAAGAATTCAATCATGTCGTTTGCAGCAAAATGGGTGGAACTGGAGGACATTATGTTAAGTGAGATAAGCCAGACACAGACATGTCACATGTACTCTTTTACATGTGACGCTAAACCAAGTTCACCTGAGATTAGAACAGTGATTCCTAGGGATTGGGTAGGGTGCTTGGTGATGGCCAAAGATGTTTGGATTTAATCAGTGCACACTGCGTCCGCAATGTACGGAAATGTCACACTGATCACCATTGATGTGTCCAATTAATATGTGGCAATAAAAAAGGATTCAACACACAAAGGCACGCCCTCAGCAAATGCTCGTTTTCACCCCCTCGACTCAGCTACATACATCTGCTATCTGCATGGTCCCCTCTATAAAAAGGCCATTTTCACAAGCATAAGTAATTTAACTTTTATCAGTCAAATAGGTAGATGGGTTCCAACCAAAGCTCCTCTTTGCTTGGAGGGGTTTTGTGGTAAGAATACCAGGAGAAGTCAGCTTCCAACTTCTGCCTTTGGATAACTTTCCTGGAGGGGATATCAATCTTCCAATTAGTTCCTCAGCCAGAATGGTGCACTGCAAATTAATTCTCCAGGGATTCACACTCAGGCACACAGTGCAGAGTCCAAGCCCTCTCTGCGAAGATGGGAAAGAGTACTGCAAGCAGAAAATGCCAGCTGGCCTCCAACGCATACTATCCCCTCCTTGTGTTAGTTGTGGGTTCTTAGTGAGCTCAGGGCTACCCAGGAGAAAGACCACCTTCCCCACTCTCCCTGCAGCTCAGTGGCTCCACGAGATCCAGTTCTGGTAAAGAGGAGACAAGTGGAAGTTACATGGGCAAGGACACGCTTTCCCCTTCTGGCTCTCCTTCACGCTGGCTTAGCACTGGTGTGGAAGTGAACCACCACGACTCTAGGAACAGGGCAGACCCTAGAAACTGCAAGGCCACAATATAAAGAGTTGTCACACAGACACTGGACAGCGTGTATTCAAACTGCAGCATGCGAGAGTTACACTTTCACCCAGCTTAAACCACTGATCTGGTAGTCTTCCGCTCAGCACTTAATCCTATATCCTAATCCACACAGCTTCCCTGGGGCTTCCTCGTGGGCAGGCATGGGTGAGGCCTGGGGATCTGCACGAGGGTAGGTCTGCCTTCCTGCTCTGTCTCCTGGCCTAGCTGGCTTTCAGATATTCCCACCTACTGCTCGCAGCATTAGAATCACCTTGATCTTTATTTAAAACAGACATTCATGGGTCAGATTCTCAAGGACTCGCATTTGAGAGATTTTTTTTAAAAACAATTTCCAAAACTGTATTCTTAAAAATTTCCCCAACCAATATTCAACTATGTCCTCTATGGTCTAATGTCCAGGGATCCAGCCTCAAATGCGAACTTCTTCCTTCAACGTCTGCTTTTCTCCTGATGTCTTCCCACCTGGCTTCCAACCCACTACTTGGCCTAATAACCCCACTTGTCTCTGCTCACTGACCCCCAATTGAGCCTCTGCTACATCGCTGGTTCCCATCATTCCTAGCTTGACTTATTTGTCCCAGTTCTGATTTCGGCCACCTTTTGGCCCAGGGTGACCCTGGCTAAAAGCAGAGGCCTGATTAACCATGCTAAGCTCCTTGGTAGAAGCCTCTGAGAAGAAAGGAGTAAAGCAGGAAAGAAAGGGACTATCACCACTGACTACCTAGCAGGAGCTAGAAAGAGGCCCTCAGCTCACGTCCCTGAGGACATTAAACAAACACTGGTGTCTCATCCTCCACTGCTAAGCAACGGGTCCCCTCTAACACACAAACGAACCACAAATCACTCCCAATATTCAGATTAAGCAAAACACAAATCTCTATAGAACCCAGGCTGAGCCCCTCGGTATGGAAGTTATTACTGCCCCTTTTAAAAATGTAATTACAGTGTTTGAACATTATCTCATCTTAAAGATCTAGCTGCTGAGGCTCAATTAAAATTCCAAAGTGTCACAGTGAGGGGAAAAGAAAAAAACCCAAGTGGCGATCCAACTTCATCCTGAGTTTTAAGTGTATGAAAACAGCTGGACATTTTACAGTCATAACAAGTCTTTTTGGAGATGGACATTATTGCCCTGCAATCAATTCAAGATGCTTTGCAATCCCTCTGCCAGCATGTGAAATGCCTGTGTGCTCCTTGTGAGATCAGGTTACAAGCTGATGATATTCAGTGCCGAAGGATGAATACACCCATCCTTCCCCGACCTCGTCATAATCACACTTAAGCTCAGCCAGGCGCTCGCCACTTCACCACAGTGTAGAAACCTCAGCACAAGGCCCTCGGTGATGTATTCTCCCCGAATGCTGCAGGCTGGCAATTTGTATTCTGGAGGCAGCTGGAGGAGGGAGAAGGGGAAAGGAAGGAAAGAACAATGCGCCATGCTTTTGTGTTTGTCGTCGTGCCCAGAAACTCCTTCACCCATCCGCCCCGCGCCTCTCTCCACCTAGCCAGCTCTTACTACTTCTGCAAGTCCCAGTTCAAATGTCTTCCTCTCCCTTGACTTTCTCTGGAAGAGTTAGTGGATTCCTTCTCTGTGCTTCAACTTGATTTTCCCTCGTTTGTTTTGGGGGGTACATACAGGGTGCCAGCTCTTGTTCAAAGAGCTCAGGATATAGCAGTAAACACAGAAATCAAGTTTTTGCACTTAAATTGCAGACAGGAAGGAACAAGTAAATATATATTTTGTTAGAGGACCCGAAAGTCTATAAAATATAAAACGGCATAACAAAGAGCCTGTAGCAGAGCAGAGAGAAAGCTACGCTAGCCTGGGCTGGCAGAGAAGGCTTTTCTAACGAGGTGTGAGCACATGAAAGGACATGTGAGTGGAGAGAAGGTCGAGTCCTGCAAAAGAAGCATTACCCTTGGTCAAGGAAAATGAGTGCAAAACGCTTGGGCCAGAGGAGGACCTGCTTGTGAATGATCAGGAAGTCCGCGTGCTTGAGCCGAGGGACAATGCTCAAAAGGCAAGAGATTCGGTCAGAGGGGTCAGCAGGGAGCAGATCACACAGAGACTCATGGACAGGATGGAACCTTTGGAATTTGTGCTGAATTAGTGGGGAAGCAACCAAAGGTTGCTGAGCAAAGAAGCAACATGACACAGCTCACCCCTTTAATAAAACGTACGGTGTACGCTGTAATTATTGAGGACGGTCTTCCCCGGGTGCAGATATCAAACTCCTCAGCCACTGGCGTAGCGCCTGATTTAGAAAAGGTGTTTAATAACTTTTCAGAGAAGGGGAGATGAGAGCAGAACAAGTAGGCGGCCCTGATCCCCGCAGGCATACCTGCCATACAGGGCAGTTTATATCTCACCAATCTTTTTGAGAAATGGCTCAGTCTCAGAAATTCTATGCACAACAGCAGCTACCTTACATCAGACCTCACTCAGAAAGAGCCGGTCTTCAAATTCAAGAATAAGCAGTTATTCTAGCCTGCCAATGCAAGAGGTATCACCGAAAGATGGTTGCTCAAAACCGCTGTAGCCAGAAATCCTAGGCCATCAAAATAGGCCTCAGAGCTGATAGAGGATCCAAAGCCCAGGGCGTCTACAGTCTGGATTGAAAACCTCACCTCACACACCGACAATACCCACTAGAGATCTCCCTAAATAGTTTGTCTGAAAGGAGAACAAGGGATCTGGTGAGTTATTACTTTGTTGTCCCTTAGGCGCCATACAGCCATGGCAAATAACTCTCAGTGCCCCCCAGAGGCATTCTGAAAGATGAAGAATGGAATTATTTTGAACCCCTGGAGCTGTGGTATTTACCATATTTTAGATCCTTTGCAAAAAGAAGTCAGAAAAGTTCCCCACAACTTCTTGTGGCTTTTTTCAGGTTTAAGGAATCTGAATTTTAACCAACCAAGCCAA
>RJWM01021726.1:0-34847 GCA_004363535.1 Dasyprocta punctata
AGGAGCAACCCTGCTGGGCGGCGCGGTCTGCACAGGAGCTGTGGGATGTCACAGGCTCCAGCCGAGCCGCGCGGCTGAAGAATGGAGCTGCCGTGCGCTCTGCACTCTGGTGGGGGGGCGGGGGCCCAAGCTCTCCAGGTCCCTGCAGCTATGATGTTCAATTCCCCGGTGAGCAGCTCTGGGTTCCTGGGCTGATTTGATTATTCTGTTCTTGAGGAGCGTGTGTGTGTGTGTGTGTGTGTGTGTGTGTAGAGAGAGAGAATTTGTACAATAGTAATGCAATCTGTCATATCAAGAGATTGACAGAGATGACATTCGATGCCTAGAATTCCTCAGGCATGACCAGAAAATGACATCCTAAGAGCAAAGCAGTGAGTAAGTACTATGACCACTTGGTCTATAGGGTCCTAGATGGTCCACATGGTAGCAGTGTCTGGTAGTGATCTTTACACATGATCCAGAGGCACTGGACAATGATTTTTGTGCATAATCCTTTTTCTTTGTTAGTGACACAGGAGCATAGGTGAACACACACATGCTCTTTCCCTTTTAGCACACTCTGGTGTGCTACATGCCAGATACATGTCTGCCTTCTAAACTGACATGCGGACAAAGAGCTCTCAAAGCCATACGTCCCCCAGCTCTCTCCAAGAATGCCATGATGCTCATACTACTTCACATAAAGAGGGCACAGGTGAGGCTGTGGTCTGCTTTTGCCTCTCTATTAAGCTGAGTTGTCAGAACATTAAAAATGTGCTGAAACTGGTTGTCCTTTGAGGGCAGGGGTATTATCCAACCCTGCTTCCTTGAGTCTTATATAGGAGCAAGAACAAAGCAAGGCTCCTGTTGCCATCCTTGACTATTTTCTATCCCAAGCACTTCTACCCTGTGGGCCATCTAGGACCCTTTAGACCAAGTGGTCATAGTACTTACTCACTGCTTTGCTTTTAGGATGTCATGCTTTTTTTTTTTTTTTGCAGTACCAGGGATTGAACTCACAGCCTCATGCCTGCCAGACAGGTGCTTAAGCCACTGAGCCAAACTCCCAGCCCTAGTTTTTTTGAGGCAGGGTTGCACTATGTAGCTCAGACTGGCCTTGTGCTTGCGTTGTAGCCCAAGCCGGCCTTGAACTCACAACGCTCCACCTACCTCAGCCTCCCGAGTGCTGGGATTAAAGGCGTGCACTACCACGCCCAGTGATGTCATGCATCTTACAACTTTCATTTGCTGGTCATGCTTGAGGAATTTTAGGCATCAAACATCTTTACATCAAGTTTGAGCCATATAATCACCCAGTGAGGTGGGTATTCTTATTTCAAATGAGGAAACAGAGGCTGTCTCTTAGCTACAAGGATGAGACTAGCCTGGAATGGAATAGAATGAAGACGAGAATTTATTAGCACTCTGCTTGGTAAAATCATGACATAACTGGAAAAGAACTAGAAAAAGGAGTAACTCTTGCGTTGTGGGATTCAGGTTTATTTAATGCCATGTGTGTACAGCAGTTAGAATACTCCCTGATGTTAACAGGCATACACAACCATGCTTTGGTGAATGATATCTTAGAGGATCATGCAGGAAGATAAAGCCAGGTGAAAGACATAGGAGTTGAGGAGGAGCAAGGGAAGAAGGGGGAGCAGAGCGAAGCATTGTCTCCCACCCTGCTCCCCTTCTTCCAGTAAACTGTGTCAGGCAGTTCAGACCCGATACAGAAGAAATGAGCTTCAGAGTGATTTCGTTGGATAGGTCACAATAATTCTTGGAAAAAGGAGCCCCTTTTCCCAGTAAAGTGTTACTGAGCACCCCAATATGTAGAACAACTGGGTCCAAGTAATCAAGGGATTAAAATCTTGTCTGTTCCCAGTTTGAAAACCATTGGTAAGCCCAGTCTGGGAATCGGTGCCATGCACGGGCCTCTGGTGGACTGGGAACAACTAGTTCCAAGCCTTTCCCCATGAGTCAGCACCATTCGCGGTCCGGGGTTAGGGAGAACAATGGCCACAGCACCAAACAAGCCCAGGCTGGGAACTGGCACGGTGCGCGGGCCTCCGGCAGACTGGAAATAGGCAGACCCCAGCCCCTTCCGGCGCATGGGCTGGCAGACAAGAAGTGCCATCCCCCCAACCCCCAAGCAACCAGCTTATCCAGAGAAACACAGGCTGTGATGATAGCCAATGAGATGAAATGCAATCGGATGCCTGTGGTGCTTTGGTGTTTCACTAACATTGCGGGTCTATGGCCAGTGGTCTGACCATACGTTCAGAGGATATTGCTAAGCAATGTGTCATCTGGGGGCAGGGGAGATCTCCTTCTGAGAGTTGTAACCACTGTTGATTCCCTTTGGTCTGGTTTTGAGGTCCTATGTCATTTCCAGTGTTTTGTTGGGTTGGGTTTTATTCTCTTTTGTTTGATTATGTTAAATCCCATGGCAGGAGAAGCTATTTCAAGGATAGCAAGATACATTATGGTAGTAATTTTGGATTTACTATTGGCTTGTTTTGAAGTCCTTTATCACATTCATTGCTTTGTTTTTGTTGTTTCTAGTCTATTCTGTTCTGTTTGATTTATACTATGTCCAAAGTTATCTGCAGCTATTTTGAAGACATCAAGGGGCATTACGACAACTACTGTTGATTCCATAATGTTTTGAAGTCCTATATCTCTTACACTGGTTTGTTTTGATTGCTTTTATTCTGTTAATATTCTTAAAAAAAAACAAAAGAAAAAGAAAACCACTGGTATAAGGGCATGCATGTAAGTGTTGGGAATTGGAACCAAGTTGCTTTTTGGCCGTGCATGTTTATGCCACTCCCCTATGTATTAGTTCCTTTATTTAGAATTTTTATTAGTACATGTGTGCAGTACATACTGATCATATTCCTTGCATTAATTTGTTAAATGCACATAACATATCTTAATTCCTTTTTTCATTCCCCTGCCCTTCCCTTCCTCCCCCGAGTTTCCTTACCTACGAAGTTGGATTGGACAAGAAGGTCCTTTAAGGCTCAGTCTTGATGTCTGAGCGGTGATAGACCACAGTGAATTAAATACTGAAAAGGAACAGGTCATGCCACTGCCTAGCTACCTAATTGCCATAACAACTCAAGAGAATCTCCTGCAATTTGCTGTGGAAATTCAAGGGTAATTTATTTGAAGTACATAATTTCTCTTTGTGTTGTGTTGGAATATTCATTGTTTGCTACAGTACTAAGGCTTCACATGCTATGCTCCCTCATTTCTGTAAAACCCACAGCACACAGAGACATTCTGACCCCTGGATTCTGTGGACTGCCTGTTGAGATCCCAAAGGCTGAATATTTGTCCGTGTTTATTTGTGTCATGCCAATGTATAAAGATTGAAGCTATAGACTTTTTCCAGGTAGTACAAAAGGCAATTTCATGAATTGTGCTTCTGTTTACAGTTCTGTTCCCAAGGCTGGTTGCTTAGGAATATTTTGTCTTGATGAAGTTCTTTAAAAGTGACGGTGGGTGTACATGTCTACATTCAGATTCCAGCATCCTTGCTTTTCTCACAAAGCAGCTTTGCTCTGTAAACACTCTGATGGATTCTAAAATGTGATCCAGAGGAAAGCCAAACTCAGTAAATAATTAGTCTTGGAAAAAAAATAACATAGACATAGCCAAAGTTAATGAGTTTTAAATTATTTTTTTTCCTAATGTTTATTTGGAAATGACTATAAGTAGATATATGAAAAGTTCACGTAAATGTGTTTTCTGCTTTGCGTTTCCACATATGAATAGTTTTCAACATGAAATATATATTGAAGATATTCACACCGTATCTGCTGTCTCTTGCAAATACCTACTCCAAATGTTTCCTTTTTTTATTTACATCCTTCCTTCTTAGAAAGTAATTATCACTTTTATTTAATGCAGCCAGAATCTTCTAGGATCTTCCAGGTCTAACTAGGTTCTTCTAGTTGATTTCTTTCCTTTTAGAAGGCAGCAAAGTGATTATTTTGAATACCTTTTCAGTAAATTGGCAGCTCCCTAAGAAGGGCAGTGAAAGGATTATATAGCTTTATAGGAAGAAAAATAAACAAAACTGATGTGGTTGCAATTCCCCCTCCAGATATTTCTGGAAAGCTGTCATATTAATTGCCTTACATTTGCATTTCGCAACTAAACCAGGTAAGGTTAACGCATTTTAGCCTTGTCCTCTTACAGGTGGCTGGTTTCCTTGCAGATTTTCCATTCATATTTTCTGATATTCTCTCTCGCTCCGTGTTCAGTGCACTTAATCTCTCAACAGGTCAGGGCAGGAGAGTAGTTTCCATTGTGGGTGACGTCAATCCAGGCCTGCAGGTTAGTTAGCGGAGAGTGTCAGGAGAGGGGTGCAGCTGTTATGTCTTCACCTGGAGACCAGATCTCACCTGAGATACCTGCTGAGTGTTGTTTTGAGCTCTCAGGTCCAGCACATTCAGAGTCACAAGATGCGAGACTCATTTCTTTTGAGTCTTACCAGTCCTCACTGAAAGAAATCCCATATGCTGCATCTTTGCTGAGTCAGGGAGTTGGGACTTCCCATCCTGAACAGATTTTGGGGCAGTGGCTGATCATAGCGAGGTCATCGTAGTCAGAAAGAACCAGGTGCAAATCTATTACTCATTGGCAGCGCTGATAGAGTAACTTAACTTTCCCGAGCCTCAGTTTCCCCCTCTGCCCCAAAAGGATAATAGAAGTATCTCTTGCCTAGAATTGCTGAAAGGCAGTGGTTCCCAAAGGGGGCTCCTGGCCACCTGCAGCAGCGTCACCTGGACGCTTGTTGGAAATAAAGATTTTTGGAACCCACCCCAGACTGAGGAGCTCAG
The DNA here is from genome assembly GCA_004363535.1 of Dasyprocta punctata. Classification (NCBI taxonomy): domain Eukaryota; kingdom Metazoa; phylum Chordata; class Mammalia; order Rodentia; family Dasyproctidae; genus Dasyprocta; species Dasyprocta punctata. Next base: position 4,833 of record RJWM01021726.1, read on the forward strand.
CCATCTGTGTTTTGTCAATTCCCGGGGGATCTGATGCACACTAAACTTAGAGACGACTGCTGTAAGGAGTCGGCAAGAGAATCCTGAACGCGTCAAAGCCTGTGACACCTCCCCAGAGCAGAAGCTGTGTGAAGGCAAATAGTTTATTTATGTTTTTAATGTTTATCATCCCTGTATCCATAGCACCCAGAACAGTGCTGCTCACTGAGTTGGTACCCAATAGATGTTTGTGGAATGAATAAATGAGTGTTCACTATTACGGTTACCCCAATCATCATTTTTATTACTCATCATTCTGTACTCGCTGCCCCTTTTTAAAGTCACAGAATCAGATCAGAAAAAAGAACTTGCTGTCAATTAGTCCACAGCTTTTGGGAGAGACAAGCACGCACAATTTCTATCTTGTGGTTATTTCGTTTGCTATTTTCTCGTAACTGTTACTCAGGGTCTTGTCTATGAGAGACACCCTTGTGCCTGTGATTCAAACCCTTATCCCCTGGCTTTGTAGGCATAATAATTTATTTTTTTTTCTGCTGTGCTGTGTTGTCCTAAAGGGGAAAGAGGGACAGGCACAGCAATTGTTAGTTTCTTGTCATTTCTGGTTGCTTATATGCCATAACTGTAATATGTAGACTACGTAGTTCAGTAAGTTTTCTCTTCCTGGCTCTGAATGCATGGTTCCCTCCTGGCTGTGTTAGTTCTGGAGTGGAAAGTGACCTGGGGTGTGGTGGGTTGACCACCAGTGGTGCACAAGGCAATTTGGGATTGGGGTATGGCCTTCGGGCAAAACAGTTTGCATTTTCATCAGTACATATTTAATTTTATTTGCATTAGAAAATATTTAAGCTCATATAGCAAACTTATGACTTCCTAGAGATTATTATTTAGGACAAAGCTAAATTGAGTAGTGACAGTAGATTTGCATCACCTCAGAAATGCATTTTAAATAAATTGTAACGGCCAGGTTTCTTTCTCAAATTTCAATTTCTGCTATTATGTGTTAACTTATTAGTACATAATGATTACATTCATTTTGTGGGGTTGGTACATGTGCATAACACATCTTAATTTTTCTTACATCTCTTCCCCTCTGCTCCCCTCCTTCTTCTGTAATTGCTAGTTTTAAGTACACAGCAGTGGCGTGACAAAAGGTCACGAAGATGATATTTCAGGTGGTGAATCTGGAAAGCACTGGCCCTGCAGCCAACAGCACTGTCTTTAGAGTTAAACAGAGCTGGATTCAAGTTTGGGATCTGCCTTTTACCAGCTTTGTGACCTTGGCTAAGTGATTAAGTGTCCTTAAGCCATTCCCATTCATCCATGAAATGGGAATGATAGTATTCCTTCCACCTAGGGCAGTGGTGGGGGGTTATATGAGGAAAAGTAATCAAAACATTTCGCAGTGGCCTGGCACATGGTAGAGTCCAACGTATGGAAGTGTTGTGGGAAATTTCCCAAGCCAAACCAAACCAAACCAAACCAAAAGGAAGACTCTGCACTGAGGAGATAAGAAGGCAGCATTTTATCTTTACACCAGTGGACTGTTGGATTTCACGCCGGTGGACTGTTGCAGGGATAATTTCACCAAAGCCACCGTCCTGAATCAGGAAGGAGTTTAGTCTATGTAGAATTAGAAGTGGGAGGTACAAAGCAAGTGACCAAATGTTACACGATTGGTTACATACATCGAATCATACATTGACAGACAGGCTAGTCTTGAAACAATAGAAACACTCCAGGAACAGGGAGGGGGCTCTTACAGAATGAGCACAGTTAAGGGCATTACCATGATACAGAAATGTTCTGGAGAAAGGACCTTTACTGAATGGGCACGAATCAGCCCAGGGTGCCTTAAAGTATAGACAATTACTCTGACTTAGTGCTTGTTTGCAGTTGGCCTGTGGACACTGTCAGGGTCAATTGAATTTAGCAGAAATAGCAGAGCAGCAACTTGGTCAGAGGCCTCTAATTGATCATAAAGTATCTATAAGTTTACCATCTCATGAATATGTTTCTACACTACAACTGTGCCCCAGCGGAAGATTTTTTTTTTTTGAGACAGTTTTTCTCTCTGGTGTCCAGGCTGCCCTAGAACTCATGGGCTTAAGAGATCCTGCTGTCTCAGCCTCCTGAGTGGCTGGGGCAACAGGTAAACCACTGCATTAGTTGTGAATTTTTAGTTAGTAGGGGATAGGGATTATAATGCCATGTGATCTATTTTCTAGTTTCTTTAAAATTTTTTTAATTTCTTTTTTAATTTTAAAGAGGATAAAACCAAGAGAAATAAAACAGAATAAAACCAATCAAAACAAACCAGTGTAAGTGATATAGGACTTCAAAACATTATGAAATCAACAATAGTTACCACAATGCTTGTTATTGTCTTCAAAATAGCCTCAGATACCTTTAGACATAGTAAAAATCAAACAGAACAGAATAGAAACAATAAAAACAAAACAATGAGTACATCAAAGGACTTCAGAACAAGCCAAGAGTAAATACAGAATGGCTACCATAATATATCTTGCTGTCTTTTAAATAGTTGCTCATGCCATCAGATTTAACATACTCAAACAAAACAAAAGAGAATAAAACCCAACCCAACAAAACAATGAAAATGACATAGGACTTCAAAACAAGGCAATAGGGAATCATCAATGGCTACAACCCTAGAAGGAGGTCCCCCTAGATGCCACAGTGCATGCTGCTGTTGTCCAAACCGATGATCAGACCACTGGCCCTAGGTCAGTGAAGCACTAAGGTACCACAGGCATCCAATTGCATTTCACCTCGCTAACTATCATCACAGCTTGTGTTTCTCTGGATTGGCTGGTTGCTTACGGAGTGGGGGGGATGGAGCGGGGTTTGACTCTTCTTGTTTGCCAGCCCATGTGCCAGAAGGGGCTGCGGTCTGGCCGTTGCCACTCTGGCGGTGACCCGTGCATGGTGCTGGTTCCCAGGCGGGGCTTGCTTCCTGGTATGGTCTTGTTCTCTCCCATGCAGTCTGTGGATGGCACTGACTCACGGGGAGAGGCTTGGGTCTGGTGGTCCCTGGTCCAGCAGCAACCCATGCACTGGTTCCCAGATGGGGCTTGCTTCCTGGTGTGGCTTTGTTCTCTCCCCCCACAGTCTGTGGATGGTGCTGACTCACGGGGAGAGGCTTAGGTCTGGTGGTCCCTGGTCCAGCAGTGGCCCATGCATGGGACTGGTTCCCTGATGGGTCTTGCTTCTCTAGTTTCTTAAAGACAATCTGAACTTATACAATGTTGATGTGAAAAACATTAATATGAGTAGGATAGCCTGAAAGTTTGAATTCTTTTGTAAACCATTCTCCAGTAAAACCATTCGTAGAATTTCAGTCTCACTCAACAAGTTTACACAGTGACTATTCTAGAAGCACCTCACATAAGGTGAAGCTTCCTGTGAGGCTGGTGTCCTGTGTATTGAACTGTCCAAGTTTGTTGAAGGGTCCCAGTGTCACTGCCCTTCTATCTTTGTATCTGTCAGAGGCTGGCACTATTCTTATAAGTTGTGACCATGGTTCCTTCAGAATCTAGCACATGAATCATAATTGACCAAGCCTTTCAAAGTTGATTTTTTGTTAAAAGAAGTACATATTTCAAAAAATATTTTTGCTCCTTAAGTAGAAAAGATAAAGCAAAATTAATCATTGGTCATTATTAGTATTTGGATTGTACACTTTCTCTTGTGCGGACATAGCAGGAGTTGTACTGTAGCTGAGATATTGAGATATTCAAGCCATTTGCTTATAGGGAAGGTTGCAAGATAAAATAAAGGATTCTTAGTTAAATTTGAAGTTTTTATAAATGAAGATTTTAAAATATTTTTACTATTTTATTGATGCAGAAAAATCATATTTATGGGGTCACATGTGATGTTTAAATGCACATACATTGTGGAATGTTCTAATTGGGGTAACCATACTGACTCCTCAAACATTTATCATTTCTTTGGGGTGAAAACATTCAGTATTGTTTCTTCTAGCTTTTTTGAAAGGTACAGATCATTATCATTATCTGGAGTCACCCTACCGTGTAACAGAATAACAGAATTTATTTCTTCTAACTGTAATTTGGTACCCATTTACCAACTTTTAACAATGAATATTTTTTTTTTAGCTATAAGCGTGTCCCATGAAGTATTTGTGATATACTTACACTAAAAAGTATGTGTTGTTTATCTCTAATCCATATTTAAGTGGATGTCCTTTGTTTTTATTTGTTAAGTCTAGCCACTCTGTGGCTCTACAGCATTTTCCCAGTGCTGATACAAACCCGCACTTTCCTATTCCCTGGCTGTGTGATCCACAGCCAACTACTGGCCAAACCCTGACTTATAATCCCATATGTTCATAAAGTATGAGGGGAACTCTTTGTTTTTGGTGGGCCTTATTTATGAATTGTAGGCTTTCTTTCCATAAGTCTATCAAAGCTGGACACAATGCAGCTGAGAAGAAAAACAAATGCAGATGTCTTGTTAAGTATGTAGTAAGTATGGAAACCAAGCTTTTGCCTGTATACCTTATGTTCAGCAGGGGATGATTATGTGCCATACCCTGTTCTAAGTGCTTTAGATGTATCAATTCATTGACTCTTTATAAAAATCCTATCATGTAGAGATGACAATCATCCTCCATTTTTCAGAGGCTCAGAGAGGTTAAGGAAATTGTCCAAGATCACCCAGCTTGTAAAAGGTACTCAGGATTTGAATACAAATAGCCTAACTCCAAAGATTATGTCATTGACCTTCCTGTTCAGTATAGGTTCTTTTTTTTTTTTCTTTCTGTCTTTCTTTTTTTTTCTGAGACAGAGTCTCATTGTGTAGTTCAGGCTGATTTTGAACTCCACATAGCCCAGGCTGGCTTTGAACTCATAGTGATCCTCCTGCCTCAGCCTCCCACATGCTGGGATTACAGGTGTGAGTCAACACATCTGACATGTATAGGTTCTTGAGGAAGCTCTAAATGAAACATCTGGAACTTTTGGAGGGATTTTTCCATCAGGGCTGTCTTAGCAAAGACTTCTTAAATATGAGTCTATTGACATTTGTATGGAAGATTTCCTTTTCCTTTCCTGATAATTCACCTTTAGCAAGCACATTTAACTAGAGCAAGAAGTTTGAAATTTTAAAATTGGTTTCAAAATTGTATGTTTATCTACTTAGAACCTGCTTGACCATCCATTGATTATGCAGATGGGAGCTCATGTCTGCCTAATGGAGAGAAGATAGTTTTGACAGTTTTTCTTAGAGCCAAGAATCTTATTAGAGCAGGACGCCAAAAGAAGAATGTGTGTCCCTTATAGTTTGAGACCACTGAAAAGTTGATGAAAGCGCTCTAATCAAAAGTTATGACTATGTATACTTGCTTGCCCGGTCCAGTCTGTTCGCGTACCATGGCCAGCCCTGATACAATGGCTTCTTGGGTCTAAAAATAGTTGGCTCATGGTAAATGACAGTTCCTATTGCAGAGTAATCTGAGGTCACTGTAATGCAGTCAACCACAGTCTGTCTTTTCAAAAATTTCAATATTTTATTCATTGTGAATTTTGGCATAGATTTATAAAGTATTGGATTAAGCTAGTCCCATTTTATTTATATTTTTTGCATATTTTTAATACTGCATAGCTTGTTTCTGTTATTTCTCTGTTACGTTCTTGAGTTTTGGTACTTCTTATATTTTGTGCTTGACCCCATCCAAAAGGCTGGCAAGTGATTGTACCCCTCACATTTTGCACCCTAAATGGGTGCCTTGCTCGTTATAAGTCTCATCCTTCCCCTGCAGGGAGCCCTTGCACAGTTTCTCTCATGAACAGTGGTAGTCTTGTCCCAGTGGTGGTTTCCTATTCACTGATGTCAAGCTGACATTTTTTTTGGGAAAAGCCTTGATTCTTCTGAGTTTTTTTTGGGGGGAGGTGGAGTCTTTTTGAGACAGGATCTTGCTGTGCAGTTCAGGCTGGCTCTGAGCTCACTTTGTAGTCCAGATTACTCTTGAACTTGCAACAATTCTCCTGCCTCAGCCTCCTGAGTGCTGGGATTACAGGCGTGCGCCACCGTGCCCGGCTCTCCTGAATTTATTAAGGCCAACGGGTTCTCTGTTGGGGAAGATGAAACCATCTTTCAATCTCTAAGTGATTTGATGTCTTGCCACTCTGTTCTAGGCATTCTGGCGGGAAAGTTCCCCTTGCCAGAATCATGACTTGACTTGGAGGTGAGGGAATTTACCGTGTCCAGTCAAGCACCATTGCAATCCACAGTTTGTCCACCCTGCATGCTGGCCCTCTGACAGTTGCTAGCATGGTCTCTTGTAGGTGACCCAACACCTTGTCAGGTGGGTGCATTTTTTAGTATGGGTTTTGGTCCCGATGTGATGTTCTCGTGATAAAGAAGATAATGCAGAATGGTGGGTTACAAGTTAGAAGTTGAGCTTGTCTCTGTAACATTTCAGCAACTCAATTAATAACTAACTTGTTTGCCTCCTCTGAGAAAGAAACACGCATTGAAGCCCCTAGCACTGTGTCTGGCACACATTAAACTTTCAGTCCATGGTAATCATTGTCGTAAGTTTTATGTCTATTTTCCCTTTCCTCTCCTTTTCCTGAAGGCATTTATCAAATGTTCTTTGAACACCCACTTTGTGCTCAAGACTGACTGTGGCATATTGTATTTACAGGAGCCTTCTCCTTGCACAAGTCTGATCCTGATGCGTGTGTTTTCTTGTTTTATGTTTAATATGAGAAGAATTGTAGAAAAGTACGCACCTGAATTTATGTCTGGTGTAATAGTAGCCTGGGCCTTGGATATTGGGTAGGCCTCTGAGTAAGGAGCAGTGACAGCCCCTGTATTAGTTTTATGTTGCTGCACACAAATCATCATCACAAACTCGGTGACTGCAGACAATACCCACTGATGATGACACTGAAGTCTAGGCACAGCTGAGCTCGGTCCTGTGTCCAGGGTCACGCGACACTGCAGTCAAGCATCTCATCTGAGCTGTGTTATCTGCAGGCTTGGCTGCGGGGTCTGCTTCTAAACTTTTTCAGGCTCTCGGCAGAATTCATTTCCTTGTAGTTTTCTGACTAACGGCCCCAGCTTCTTGCAGCTGCTGGCTGAAGACCAACCTTGCCTCCTAGAAGTCGTCCCTGGTGCCCTGACGCCACGAGGCCTGCTTCCTGTTCACAGCGCAGCTATTGGCTTCCTCACAGCCAATCAGGAAGTCTCTCTCTGTGGTCGGCTAGGATGGGTTTTAGGCCGTGAGTCCTAACTATGGGAGTGACAGCCCACCACCTTTGCCACAGGCTACTGGTTAGAAGCGAGTCACAACCTCTGGCTTGTGAAGGGGGGAGGGCACGTGCAAGGCGACACCAGCTGGAAGTGGAGGTCACAGGGATATCTGAGACTTCTGCCTGCTGCAGCCACCACAAAGAGAAGACACTTCAAGGCTTTGGTAAAAACTGTGTAATGTCTCAAGGACTTACTGCAGTTTATTTTGTGGTTGTGCCCCAACATGGGCTGGGGATGGAGTTTGACTTCGGGATAATTAGAGAGTTTTATGTCTATCACATGCTAAGTACCATGAAGGACCAGTCAACCTTACAGCTTCTGAGATCACCTATATGGAGGACCTCTAAGAGGCAGAGGCGGTAAACCACAGTTAAAACAGGAGGAAGACCCTGCTGAGGTTATCTGGCCCTGCTTTCTGCCTCTAAGCAGGCGTTTGGTTTAGCTAGACCTTATTATTCACCCAAACAAAACAAGCAAGGAGACGAAACAGTCCCTAAAACCTCCTGCTATCATCTTAAAGAAAGTGGAAAAGAAGTGGTTTTCTGACTCTTCTCAAACCAGAGGACTTTTGAAGTGTGATTGTATTTGGCTCTGTGCTGAGACAGGAGGAGAACTGCGCTGTGCCCCATGTGTGTGGAGGGCCCCACCGTTGTTCTCAAGCGCATTCGAGTCTCCTGACCCAGCAGATGGGAGCCAGCCTGCAAGGGGCAGGAATCGGCCACAGTCTGGTGTTTGGTGGCACCTATTGTCATTGAATGTGACCAGGAAGTCACCCGGGAGTGGTAAGTTGCTGATGGAGCATGATATATGACTTGTGTGTGCACGATAGACTGCTGGCCCTTTGGTGTGGGTGGCTGTATTCACAAACCAACTGAAATTTCTACAGGGGTGTCTCCATGGGAGTTGTCAAAATAAAAATATTCCCCACAGTTTGGGGGAATGGAGCCTGCTGTATTCACAGGGCGTCTACTTGGTGATTTCTGTGGCATTCACCATCTAGCATCCAGGTTTCTCAGCTTTTCAAAGAGCTGACACCCAAGTCACCTACCTCACATTTTAACAAGATAGGAAAATTACCAGCCCAGCACTTATTTTTGTACCAAAGGGGATTTCCACAGGGGGAGAATTTTCCTCCCCTCAGAAGGCCATTGCCACCTCAACGGCATGTGTGCTCAGCCAGGTAATGGGGACAACGCGAAGATAGAAAGCAGCCAGGATACAGTCCCTGGGTCTCGTGGGAGATGCCAGCTAAGCTCTGATTGTATTTTTGGATGCTGCAAAGCTGGTGTGTGGTTTTCTAGTCCGCCTTTCATGCCTCCTGATAATAGAGGCAGCCGGGTAGCCTGAGCCCTTGCTTTTTCTCTTAAAAAGAAACTGAGATCTCAGCCTTGCTGGGTCAGGGAAGGCAACCTTCTCACCTTTCAGCACACCATGCCTGTGCAAAGCTATTCTTAGTGCGCGTGTATTTCCTTGGCAGCTGGGCCTTGATAGTTTGTTCTCTCTCTCTCTCCTCTCCTTCTGCTGTGTATAATGTGGCTTGGAACTGGCATCTGCCACAGCCTGGGAGGTAGATGTGAATGAGGCAGCGAGTCCTGGTAACGAAACTGTCTCTGTTGACTTGGACAAGGGGGAACAGGGAAGGGGTTCAGGGGAAACTCTTTACCCTGACACCTCCTGTTTGGACAGAGGAAGTATGACTGTGTTGCGGAAGTACTTAGTGCAGCACTTCCCTGCTACATTCTCCCAATAAGAGCACTAGCAGGTCCTTATCCAAAGAGGCGAGCAACTAGCACCATATCCATTTTATAGAAATGGGCACTGAGTCCCTTGCTACATGTTAGAATCACCTGGGAAGTTTCTTTCTTTCTTTCTTTCTTTCTTTCTTTCTTTCTTTCTTTCTTTCTTTCTTTCTTTCTTTCTTTCTTTCTTTCTTTCTTTTTAAATTGAGGCAAAACTCCACATACCATAAAATGCATCCCTTTAAACTGTATCGTTCAGTTCTTTTTAGTCTTTTTATAAAGTTGTGCAACCTCATCACTAATTCCAGAATACTGTCATCCCCTCTTCCCCCCAAATAAGCCCATACCCATAAGCACTCACTACCCCTTCCCCTTCGCACTAACCCCTGGGAGCCACAACTCTGCTTTCTGTTTCTAGGGTTTTATTTGCCTGTTCTGGATGTGGCTTATCAATGGGACCATGCCATATGTGGCCCTTTGTGTCTGATTCTCTCATTCAGCATAATGTCTTCAAGGTTCATCTATGTCATAGCATACGTATCAGTACTTTGTTTCTTTTTTACGACTGAATAATATTCCAGAGTGTAGATGCAGGACATTTTGTTTATCTGTTCATCTGCTGGCAGACATTTGGATGGTTTCCCTGTGTTGGCTACTGTGAACACTGCAGCTGTGAATGTTTTTGGATGAGTTTTTGTGTAGTATATGCTTTCTGTGTGCTTAGATATGCACCTAGGGGAGGAATTTCTGGGTCACGTGGTAGCTCCTTGTTTGAGAGACGAAGGAACTGCCAAACTGTCCTCCACAGTGACTGAACCATTTTACACCAGCACAAGCAGTGTATGAGCATTTCAATCTCACATCCTTGGCAGCACTTGTGACCACTGTTGTTTGTCTTTTTGTTGATAGCTATCCTAGGGTGTGACGTGGTCAGGAAGGCTTCTTCAAGATACCAGGTGAAGCTCCCACTTCTCTTTCTTGTAATTGGTTTTGTCATTACTATGTTTTAATTTCTCTGGTTAAGTCACATGTATGGCCAAGACTGAGAGCCAGTGGTTTGTTTGGAGGACTGTTTTGTACAAATGAGATGAACAGGTCTCTGTGCAGGGCCTGGAGTGGTATCAGACCACAAAGCGTAAGTTTCAAGAGGAAGGGCTTAACAAAGTCAGTAATATGTAAAAATTTGACACGAACTTTATAGGGGGGTGCAAAGTTTAAAATGGAGACATAAAAAGTCAGTAATATCATTTTTCATTTTTGTTTTCATATGTCATATTTTAATGCCATATTTAAGAGATTGATAAAAACTTTAATTTGTCTTAATTTGTGTTAAGACATTAATACATAATTTATAGAGATTAATGCAAAAGTTCATAATAAAGAAAAATAACTTTTGTTTCATGGTACTGAGAATTAAAACCAGTGGCTTTGTACTGAGCTACATCACCTTTTTCATTTTGAGACAGGATCTTAGGTAGACCTAGAACTTGCAGTCCTCCTGCCTCAGCCTCCATAATTGCTGGATTACAGGTGTGTGCCACCATACCTGGCTAACAAGTAACATTTTATGCACAAAGAGTCTGTGACACACAATTTTTACAATTCATGCCACTCTGCTCACCCTAATGCTGGCATGATTAGGTCCTGACTTTATTTAAAATTTTATTCTTCATAAATTCGCTTTGGTGTTAATTTTGACCTTTTAAAATACTGCATTAAGATGTCATTTATCTTGATTACTGAGTTTTTGTGGCCTCCTTATATTTTGCATCCCATGTGAATGCCTTGCTGTCCTTGCCCCTCTCTTGCCTCTGATTGTACCTGCCTCCTAGAGATGGTGAAAAGTAAGTACCGATTATATTCTGGACACCCATAGTTGCCCTCTGTAATCTTGTTTATTTTGCACCCCATCTCACATGAATCCATGTGAAGTTGGTGATAGATTCCTCAATTTACAGATTCAGAGATGAAGTTCAGAGAGATGATGTAACTTTGACCCGAGTCACACAGCCTGGGGTTGGGGAGTCTGGATTTGGACCCAGATTTTTTTGCTGAGATGACTTGCTTTGCACCTACTCAGGTATATGATGTTTCACGGACCTCAGCCAACTCTGGAAAGCATGAAGTGTAAAAAATGTTGCTCCTTTTCTACAGATGAGAAGACTGAGCCTCACACATTAATGCTCTGCTGACTTGGCCACTTCCCTTTCTCCTGGTACTGGAAATTGAACCCAGGGAGTACGGAGCTACATCACCAGGCCCTTCTTATTTTAAGGATTTTTGCTAAGATGTCCAGGCTGGTCTCAAACTTGGGGTCCTTCTGGCTCAGTCTCTTAAGTAGCTGGGATTACAGGCACGTACCACTGTGTACAGCAACTTTTTTTGAAAAGGATTTTTTTTGGGTTCACTTACGTTCTCATCCTAGTTTCTCCTTAAATTTTTACTAGCAGTTCACTTAGCAAATAATGATTAAGTCTAGCTATGTGTCCTTTCTTATGTTGATTGTGAGTTAGGGATAAGATAGGTATGGTCCTACATCTGGAGTAGAGACGCAGTACTATGTATAAAACTCTGCTTTACAAGCAGCTTCTCATAAAATCGATTTTTTGGTACCTACAGCAGGGGTCAGCATACTTTCCCATAAGGGGCCAGATAGTAAATATTGTAAACTTTCCAGGTCATTCAGTCTCTGTGGCAACTGCTTCACTCAGCGCTTGTAGCATAAAAGCAGCCACAGACAATACCTGTATTCTAATAAAACTTTATTTGTAAAAACAGGCCAAGGGCCAGACATGGCCATCGGGCCGTAAGTGTGCTTACCCCTGGTATAGTGTAAGATATATCTTTTCCCAGAAGCCTATAAGTGGGAAAATGTTTGGAAAAAGTCCGAATCTGGCCGATGAAAACTGAAACTTGGAAGGGTAGAGACAGAAATTACATGAATTTTAAATGGAAGAGGCAGAAATATTGCAAGAACCACGAGAAAGACAAAGATTCCAATTATTGCTTCTCATCATTTCAGGTGTATTAAGATGTTTCTAGTAAGGGGAGTGTGCTCTCATGGTTTGAATGAGAGCCCTAGGACTTCACGTACTTTTTGCCCTTCCCCCTCCTGTGAATGATTTAATTTTCCTGAAATGAGAGATGGCAGCACTTAATTGCGTAGCAAGGTGACCCAGTGGTAGTTCCTCACCCACAGGGGACTCCACCAGCCCTTTGAGGTGGCAAATGGGGTGTTGCAATATTCCACCCTGAGACTCCCTTTTCCCATCTGCTGGAACCCAGGTCTCCTGACTCCCACTCCAACCTTGTTTCCATGACGTCATTGAAGTGTGATGCAAGATTTGCTGGAAAGATGTCCCCTGGTGGATCTAAGTGGGAAGAGACAATTCAGAGCTCATGGCTTCAAATGCAATAAAATAGCTCTGAGTACATGGAAGCCTGGGAAGACGAGTCTTCTATGAAAAGTTTCTAGAACCTGTGAAAGATTTTCTTGCAGTTTAGAAGCATGAGTTTTGAAAGCACACTCTTTGTAGAGTTTTGAGGTTGCTCCCCTTGTCTGGAACACTAGGCGAGTGCCGATGTGCCTGCAGGTTTGTTGGGATCTTGTTTGAAGGTAAATGCACCTGCTGGCTTGTCTCTCGCTTGCCTGTGAGTCTTCCATGACGTTCCAGGGCAGCGCTTCTCCTGCTTAGCTGAGGGAGCCTTTGCACTCCTGTCCATAAGACGGGAAGAACAGAGGCGAGGCTTCAAGAATGTTGTGTGGGTGACCCAGGGTGGTGCTTCTCAGGGTGTGCTCCGTGGACCAGTGACAACAGCATGATCTTGCAATGTGCCAGAAATGCAAAGTTGGGCTTCTCCCCAGACCAACCACTGAGTCAGTGACTCTGGGCCTTGAGGTCTACATTTTCCCGAAGCTCCTGGAAGATGGTGATGCACGCTCAAGTCTGAGAGCCATTGGCGTAGGATGGGGTCCTCGGCCTCGCACGATTAACACTCAGCCTGGGGTATTTCCTGTTGAGGGTGTCTTGTGCATTGCGCAATGCTGAACAGCATCCTTGACCTCCACCCACTGGATGCCAGCAGCGTTGCTTACCCCTGAACTGTGGAAACCCCACCTGTTTCCAGACATTGTCAGATATTCCCTTGAGGACGCAGTTGCTCCTAGTTGAGGCCCACGGACTCAGGACAGAGCAAGTGCCCAGTGGATGGTGGGCTCTGAAGGAAGCATGAAGTTTCTTCCTTTTCTTCTGCAGTGCAGCCATTTGAACTGAAGTGCGGTGAGGGGAGGAAGGGGCAAGATGCCACCCTGCTGCACGTTTTCGAGTGCGCTGACACCGTGACCCTGAGTCTCATTATTTAAAAATAGATACACCATGTAGTAAACTTTCTAACAAAATTTTCCTTTGGGTTAAAGCTAAACATGGAAAATCTCAGCCCTGGGGACCTGTGTTAATTTTCCCCTAAGAGCTCAGTAACTATGAGTGGGGATTTTGGTGGAAAGTTTTGGGCCATCGTCACCGTCACTGGCACTGTCACTGTTACCATAGAGCTTACTGTCCTGACTCTGGGCTGCATGGTTCTTCCACTGTACTTTGGCCTCCTGTCCTTGGAGAGCTGCCCAGTGCCTGCCCTCTACACCCAGTGGCCTTGCTGACATTTCCCTCCTCATGCTTGCATTTCCCTTCTGAATGTAACCTGAGTTTGAAGAGACACCTGAAGCTGGGAAGGGGGCATAATTTTCGGAGTTGGGGATGACTTGGATTCTGATTCTCCCTGCACTACTACATGGTAGATTGTGGGCAAGCTGTGTAAGTGTGTGATTGTGCCTCAGTTTCTGCATTTATAAGATGGGCACCATGATATTTTTAAATATTATGGTAAAATATAGTACAATATACATAACATACACAACTTTTTTTTTTTACAGTGCTGAGGATTAAACCAGAGCCTTCACATTGAGCTATATCCCCAACCCTTTTATTTTTATTTTTTTATTTTGCAACAGGGTCTTGCTAAACTGTTAAGTTGCCCAGGCCATGCTTGAACTGGGAATCCTCCTGCTTCAGACGCTGATTAGAAGCTCGCTAACAGTTATTATTTTCACTGTACAGTGCCGGGGGCATTAAGCACATTTGCATTGTCCTCCAGCCATCTCCAGAATAGTTTTATTACCCTAACACGAACACTTACACCTGGACTTGGCCAGTGTGGTCTGCCACACAGATCCCAAGGGGCAGGTGGCTTGAACACAGGAATTTATTTCTTAATGGTTCTGGAAGCTAGAATGTCTGAGATTAGCAAGCCAGCATGGCCGGGCTGTGGTGCGGGCCTCTTCCTGACTGTGCGCTGCTGTGGTAGAGGATGGCTGAGTTCTGGCTTCTTCCTCTTCCTGTAAGGTCGCTAATCACATCACGGGGGCTCATCTGAAAGATTTCACCTGAAGCTTGATTACCTCCTGCAGGCGCCCCCTCCCGAGGCGCTCAGATCAGGAATTAAAGTTTCACCTTGTAAATTCTGGGGGGACACAGCACTCAGTCCATAGTCTCCCCATCACTCCCACTCCCCCAGCTCTGATCTACTTCCTGTCTCTGTGAATGTGACAGTTCTAGGTTCCTACTGTAAGTGGAATCCCATAGAACTTACTCCTTTGGAGAACCATGCTTTGCGTGTGGTAGAAGCTTTATTTGTAGCACTGACCCTCTTTGAATTCACCAGAAACCTCATCCAGGGCTGATCCGGCCTCCAGTAAAAAGTTTGGAAGGCCTCAGGGGAAAATCAAAGGGTGAACATATAAATGAGAACTGAAAAATTCTAGACTTCTGTAGTTATACCCAGTAGGGATGAGGATGGGAGTTATTTGGGGCTTGCAGTCGGGCACCCCTGCGCCTCTTGCTCCTGGAGATGAAAATAACTTCGTTCTTGCACATCTGAGTAGCGCCACTCATCACTCATGACTGGTCTAAGCCAATCACATTCTCTTTGCAATGATTGGGTGGTCATGGCCTTGTGACCCCCATCCTGGGCAGTGTGCTGTGAAGAGACGTCTGCGGAGGACAGCTCCTGGGAAAGGTGTTCCTTCCTTACCTGTGGAAGGAGATTCACAGGAGAACATGCTTGTCCCCAGTGCAGTTGTTTGCACGGAGCTGCTGCAGCCGTTTTGTGCCCATGAGGAGCTAAACTGTACATGGTCCCTTGCTTTGTAGATGGGCCACTGAATGAACCAACCCTTGGAGGCCACTGTGCTTCTGGATTTTGTGCTTTGTGATGTAACTAAAATTCATTTGTTGAAGTCAGTTTTAGTAGCTTTTTTACTTCCCTAAAACTGGATTAATTGGTCAAGGTTGCCTTTCCCTGTGGTTCCTGAGTGAGCAGGATTTTGATAAAGTTTGGCCAAGCTCAAGACTTTGCCTGAACCTCTCCCTCCTGGCCTGGATCTTATAAAAGCAGTTGACAAGCTATCTGTCTTCCCCAGGGGACAACTTTATTTTTTTTTTAATAAGCCAGGTAGTAGGTGCTAATAAGATAAAATGCACTGAGCAAAAATGAAAAAGACACACATACCAGTTACATATAAATATCTATGTCTGTGTGTTGTGCTGCATATAAATGTGAAGTGTATAATGTCCATTACTTAGGAATATATGTAAATATACATATCTGGTTTGTATTTTATGTATAATTATATATTTACGTGTGTGTGCATATGAGCTTTATGCACACGTAAAATTATGCAATACATGTAATTATCAATGTATTTGATATCCATCTAAATATGTGCAATTATATGCATGTATTATATGCACATATTACACACATACTGTTTTCTCCTGAGATAACCTTGGCAGGATAGCATAGTGGTTAGGAGCCTGAGCTCTGAGCTAGACTTCTTGATTCACTTGCTGGCTGTGTGACCTTGGGCAGACTGTCTAACCTCTCTGTGTGTCAGTTTCCTTATCTGTAAAATGTGCAAATAAAATAAGCCCCACTGCATAGGGTTGTTGAGTGGATAAAATGAGATGTGTGTATACAATTCTTAGTGTGATTCACAGTATGTATTTTTTTGTTTGTACTGGGAATTGAACTCATGACCTTGTGCTTGCCAGGCAGGTGCTGTGCCGCTGAGCTGTATCCCCGGACCCTGCCCAGTATGTGTTAGGCGCTCAATAAATAGGGGTAGTAATGACTCCTGTGACCTTCACTGGAAGCACCTGGATTCTAGGTCCAGCTGTGCCACTCCTCTCTCTGTAACCTTGATGGGATCTGTGTGCTCTCTGAGTCTGGGTGTGGCCATCCACATCGAGCGGGGCCATTGTGATGATGCCATGGTGGCTCCAGGGATGAATGCCAGGATCTGTCCTCCTGTGGCAGTGGCCACCTTTGGCGTTACCTGCCGCAGGTCGGGAAGGAAGACAGGAAGGTGTTCCTTACATGTCATTTTCCTACATGGCAGATGCTTTGGCTGCCTCTACCCTATTCATTGCTGGTGAGGCTTAAAGAAAAGAGAGGGACAGGAGTGGGCAGTGGAGATGGTGAAGGCAGAGCTCCTTGGCAAGGTCTAGTACCCGCTCCCCAGATGGGCCTGCAGGGGTCTTCATGCTGTGGCAGTTGGACTGCATTGCTTCTTCCCACTTGGGACCCATCTAAGCCAATGGCATCCTCTTCGCAGGGATTGGTTGATCCTGGCCACGTGACCAGTCCCATCCTAGCTAGTGCAGAGTTATACAAGGCTGTGTGTGTCATGGCTGTTCCTGGATTTCTTTTCTTAAAGCTGTAAGGACTTGTGCATCATCAGAAACATAAGATTGTGGGTCTTCCAGTCTCAAGGCAGTGGTTCTTTTATACCTCTTCTGGGTATCGAGAGAAACTGAATATCTGGGCTCGCTGGCAGGCCATCAGGATTCTGGGATGGCTTTTGGTTTTTTTTTGTATCTGTTCTCAGCACTGGAGTAATGGACCTTTAGGGAAATGAAGGAGGCCCTGAATCGCCTGGTGCCTCTGTTTCCCGTTTGTGCAGTGGGCATCGTGACATCGACCAGGCCCATCTCGCACAAGGTTGCTTTGCTGGATGGGTAACATTGTTCACCCACTTTATCAGATAATGTCATTCTCTGCTTCAGAAATTTCTGAAGCTCCCCGCTGCACACGAATGAAATCCAAAGGGTCTCCATGACTGCAGGGGGTGCTATATGATCCAGCCGCCATCTGCTTCTTTAATCTCCTCCTTCTTTTCTTTTTTTGAGACAGTGTCTCACTATGTAGTGGGCTGGCCTGGAACTCACTGCATAGCCCAACCAGCCTCAAACTTGCAGTGATCCTCCTGCCTCAGCCTCTGACTTCTGGGATTATAGGTGTGTGTCACTATGCCTGGCCTTCTCTCCTCTTTGTCCATGATACTCAACAGGCTTTCCCACCTCACTGCCTGAAACATACGAAGTGCTTTCTCGCCTCAGGGCCTTTGCACATACTGCTATGTCTCAGTGTCCTATTCTCTCCACAGGAATACTTCCTTTGGCTGGTCCAGGTCATAAACCATCCTTCCCTGTTATGTACTCCCTGTTCATTGCAGCCATCACACTCATCAAACAAGTTCCATGAGGGCAGGGGCCAAGTCTGCCTTGTTCACCACTTTATCTCAGGGCTTACTGCAGTGGTTGGCTCTAGGAGGAAATCAGTTATTCACTGTCAAATATGGCCAGGGCACTAAGAAGCACTTTTATGATGTTATCTTATCTGATTCTACCATGTAGTTGGTTTGAACTTTTTTTTTTTGATAGCAGTCATTGGATGTAACAGCTGTGTAGAGCCTGATATACCTGGTGGGATGTCATTGGCTTTCAAGGTGGGAGGAAACCCCAGCCTCCCAGTGTTTTCATTCTATGGTGCCGGGAGTGAATATTTACTTGCTGGCTGGCTGGATTGCTGGATGGATAGACAGACAGATGGATAAATGGTTGGCTGGCTGGCTGGATAGGTGGTTAGATAGATGATTATGTATGGTTGGATGTATATATCACTGAGTGGACAGATGGCTGGATTAGATGAATGGTTGGATGGACGGATATTTGGTCGGCTGGATGGTCAGACAGAAGAATGGTTACCTCTCAGATCCCGATAATCCTGGGATTCAAGGGTTAAAGGGAACCGCAAGGTTCATTAAGTTCAACACCTCTATCTAAACGTGACCTCCTTCTACCAGGTGGAAGTCAGCGTGCGTGTCTTTGTGTTTTGCAAACAGAAAGTGGCTGACTTAGATGCCACCCTCTCCTCAGACACTGTCCCTGTCGGAAGTCATCTCTGACTTTTGAGCACTTGGCTGTGTCATTGCTAGAATGTCTCTTGTCATCTGCTGGGGGAGCTGTGCTTGTCTCTGTCCATAGCATTGAATTCAGGGCTCCTTGAGAGCCTGCTCGGGGGTGCAGGTCTTTCCTCTTGGTGTGGTCTGGCCCTTTTAGAGCTGTCAGGATGTTTGTCCCTGAGGCTTGTCGCCACCTCTAGGGCTGCACACTGCCCCTCAGAAGAACCCCGCATAGGAGTGTCGTTCTGTGGTGGAGCCCTGAGTCATTCTTTCAGTTCCTGTTCTTATGAGCTTGAGAAAAATTAACTGGGCCATGACACTTAGAGTCACTAACAGGACTGCGCTGGACTTGAATCCACAACGCCGCTCTCTGGTTCTCTCTCTGGGAAAGTCAAATGGCTGCCAAAGACTGCAGCTGTGAAGCGAAGTAGTCCTGGGGTCGCGTTTGCTGCTGCCCACCTGGAATTGTATGCAACAAGTCAGTGACTTCTCCTTTCCTGTAAAATGGGCTCATGCGGCCACCCTTGTGGGTTTGTGATAAGGCTCTGATGCCATATCCGTAAAGAGTCCATGGGGACCATTGCTGCCACTTATTAGGTGCTGAGATTGTTGGGAGAAAGAGCAGGACGTAGAGAGCACAGGTGGAGGGTGACATGATTAAAAGAATCTCCCCCTTCCCTTTGGAAGACTTGCTTGTACTGCTCTCGGCTGTCAACACCCCGTCTCTAGGTTGGTGGCAGATGGCTGGAGTTGCCAATCTGTTGTGTTTGTGTCTCCAGTTACCAAACCCACACCGCATCCCACAACAAACCCAAACAAACACAACAGCAAGTCCTATGTGGTCTCAGTCAGGAATCAGCACCCGGGACTCATTAGGCAGTTGGGAGGAAGACAAAGACAAAATTCCTGCCCTGGAGGGACTGACTGTCTCAGAGCGGAATGAGGATGTGACTGTCATGACCCCCGTGCAAGGAGGTGTGTCTTCCCTGTCAAGCATTAACAGTGTGTTGATGCAGGCGAGAGGGGAGGATTAGGAAGTGGGTATCCCGGGGTGGGGGGGAAGGAAGCCAGCTTCCAGGGAGACGGAGAGTTGAGCTCAAAGAGTAACGAGGTCATTTCAGAGGCACCACCGAGCCTGGAACGAAACCTCCCCAGCTTGAGCACACATCAGGAGCTCTGAGTGAAGTCAGCTTGCGGAAAGCACCAGGGTTTCATGCAGCACAGGTCTTACAGCGCCTGCGCTGATGCCAGTGTCCCTGGTCCGAGGACCCCACTTTGAGAACCCCTGGTGTCGTTAAGGAGCAGAGGAGAGAAGGATATGGAATTCAGTCTTCTACACACAGCACTTTTCATCCAACCAGTGTTTGTTGAGCACCTGATGTGTGTCAGGTCCTGTGCCAGAGATATTGAGGGCAGAATCGAAGGGAGCCTGCAGTGACGTGATTATGGCTGAATGGGGAAGGAGGAGGCTAAGCAAGTAGATACCAGGTAAATATGTTTAGGAGCTGGGATAGGTGCCAGGCAGAGAGAGAGCGTGGTGATAGGGAAGACAGTCTTGGGGAAGGGAGCCCTTTTGTGCAGGTGTGGATGGACACAAGAATGGAGCTCTGCAGGTGGAGCAGGACCATCCACCTGTGTGTGAGGAGGGTTTCAGGTGGCGGGGCTGGCATATGCAAAGGCCCCGGGGTAGTGAGCTGGGCTCATCTGAGGAGTATAAGAACCTTGATGTGGACTTGGAATAAAGGGCTGTGAGGTTCATGATGGGGAGCTGGCACGGAGCCTCACAGGCCCCCGGGGGGTAAGGTGCTTGGGTTGTACAAAGCTTGCTGTGTGAAATGTGCGGATGAAGGTTTGGGAGGCGTGAGGAGTGGAGAGAGTTTGAGAGCGCGGGGAAGGAAGAAGGCTCAGCGGACAGTACCGCCTCACTCCTCTGAAGCAGTCTCCTCTCAGAGAAGCCACAGCCCTCTGTCATAGCCCCATCGACCTCTACACGACCTGAAAAAGGGGAGAAGTAGGTGTGGTGCTTAGCTGATGAAGGAAGACGCGCCATGGAGGATGGGTTCATGCCTGTACCATCCAGTATGGTGGCCACCGTGGCGCGTGCTTCGTTAAAGCTAAGTTAATTAATGTTAAACAGAACTCAGCTCCTCAGTCGCTCATGCTGGCTTTGTGTCAAGTGCTCTGTAGCCACATATGGCCCCCAGTGCACATCACAGTGTTCCAGAAAGTTCTATGTGATGGTGCTGACTTCCAGGGCAATCCTGGAGGTTTTTTTTTTTTTTTTTTTTTTTTTTTTCCTGTACTGGAGATTGAGCCAGGGGTACTTCACCACTGAGCTATATGCCATCCCTTTTTGTTTTGAGATAAGAAGTCTCTAAGCTGTCCAGGCTAGTCTCAAATTTGTAATCCTTCTGCCTCAACTTTTAAGTAGCTGAGACTATTTTTTTTTTTAATTTTGGTTGACTGAAACCGGGGCCTTCACACTGAGCTACATCCCTAGTCTTCTTTTATTTTTTATTTTGAGACAGAGTCTTGCTAAATTGCCCACCCAGGCTGGCTTTTGAACTTCTAATCCTCCTGCCTCAGCCTCTTAGGAGTACTGGTATTATTTTGTAACTTCTCTTTTAACAAAAAGTAAATGAATTTGTGAGAGGTTATGTGGCTTGTCTGAGCCCCAAGGTTTCTTTTTTTTTTTTTTTCTTTGCGGCACCAGGGATTGAACTCATAACCTCGCACCTGCCAGGGCAGGCACTTAAGCCACTGAGCCAAACTCCCAGCCCTGGTTTTTTGAGGCAGGGTCGCACTATGTAGCTCAGGCCAGCCTTGCGCTCCTGTTGTAGCCCAAGCCGGCCTCAAACTCACAACGCTCCACCTACCTCAGCCTCCTGAGTGCTGGGATTAAAGGTGTGTGCCACCACAGCCGGCTGCCCCAAGATTTCTTAATAGCCACAGGGAGTCGCAGGCTGGGACCCTGACTCTGATTTTACTCCTGCCTCACCTAGGCATTGAAACTGTGTGGTGACGTGGGATGGTTCATGTTAGCTGGACCATTTTCCCTTTAACTTGAATATTTCCAGCTGTATCTTTGGGTCAGAAACATTTGGCTTGCCTATGAACTTTACTAGCTGAAAAGAAAAAGACATTGATGGAACCTCTCCCTGACCTCCCGTCCAAAGCTGTTTGCTGAGTTCTGAATGAGGGTCAGAGTGGCAGTGAGATGAAGAATTTGGCAAAAATCCATTGAGAAAGAAAATGGAGAGGGATGAGTGGTTGTATGGGGCACTGGGGCTTCGTCCTGCTGGCTGTTCTGGGGGATCCCAGGTGAGTTTCGTGGTCGCTGTCCCTGCTTCATCCCCAACCCTCTTGCACCAGGCCCTGAGGTCTGCACCTCCCCTCCAGAGAAGCTTTTCTTTTCCATTTGGGACCAACCTGGGAATCACAGAGCCATCTATCTATTTGAAGGAAAGGATTTTGGGGTGTTTGTTTCCTAGGATTTCTGCTAAAATTTGGACCCAGGATTTAGAGGAAATCATAGCGTGCATGAATGCAAAATGGTTGGTGGGACCGGGGAACTGGATTTTTACTTTTATGTAATTATTGTTTGGTTTTTGAAATTAATATTTAATTGTTTTTCATTTTGGTACTGGAGAGTGAATGCAGGACCTTTTACACTATGCTACATTCCCAGCCCTTTTATATTTTTATTTTGAGACAGATTCTTGCTGAGTTGCTAAATTGCCCAGGGTGGACTTGAGCTTGAACTCCTCTTACCTCAGCCACCTGGAGTGCTGGAATTACAGTTGTGCCCCACTGCACCTGGAAATATTTGGTTTATTAAAGCCAAAAAATTAGTATTTTTCTCTGTTATGTTTTTAAATTGAGCCTACGTACAGTATTACTTTATTCATGTAAATCTTGCAAATTTTATCCATCACATATGAGGGTAAGGGGCTCTTGTATGATGTTTGCTCCTAGTTATGAGCTTAATTAGTTAAACATTTTGGGCAACTTAAGCTACAGTTATATTTATTTATTTATTTATTTCGCCTTTTTGTTTTCGCAGTGCTGATTATCAAGCCTTGTGTGTGCCAGGCAAGTGCTCTACCACTGAGCTACATCCTTAGCCCCTAAACTGCATTTATAAATTTGACACATGGAAAATTTTTTTAAAGAGCAGAATATATTTATTGAGAGAAAGAAAACTGCTGTCTGAGAGACAGACAGAAGGGGTCCCCAGTGGGTTGCCAAGGACCCCACCTTTTTTAGGGATTTTTATAGAGCAAAATCACAAGGTGAAGTGGGCCCAAGGTGGGGAAAAATGGGAACTTGCAAGGTGGGTAATATATGGAATTTTTAAAATATCAAATTCTAATTGTTGATAGACAAGCCTTCTCACCTATTTATATAACCCACAGAAACCTAAGGACTAAACTTATAAACCTACTGAGCCCAAAGCCACTTTCTAACCAAATCGAATATAATTTCAATTTAAATACATGTCTGTGCTAGTTATTCAGTTACATGTTTCAAGTTAAGAGTTGGAAAGGTGAAATGTTACTTTTGCTACATTATATAACTTTAGAAGAATATAAACCAAAATACCCCAAATGCAGACTCTTTCATTCAGATATTAATGTTACAGGTTTAATTATCTTAAGTATGTCTGTAATTCATCCTACATCTTCTTCCAACTTAAAGATGCTGTCTTAGTTACTTTCCTTGTTGCTGACACAAAATACCCCACCCTCAAAGTTAAAGGAGGAAAGGTTTATTTTGGGTCACAGTTTGTGGAGGTTTCAGTCCGTAGTCAGCTGGCTCCACGGCAGAGTGGCCATGGCAGAGAAGAAACAGTTCATGGTAAAGCAGGGCAGGCAGAAGGCAGCAAAGCAGCGAAGTAGCTTCTTTCTGTCCCTTTATATTCCATGAAGCCTGCCAGCCACACCCGGGGCGGGGCACCCTTAATCCTGGCATCACATCCTTAATCCTAGCGTCACACACCCTAATCCAGCCACCTTTGAAATGACCAAGCCATATACAAGATACAAGCCATTATAAATGGTAATTGATTAAGAATATTAGTTTATCTCACACAAGTCTATGGGTAAATAATGAAAGTACTCACTGTGCATCTCTGAGCCTCGTTCATTGCACTTTGTTGATTGTGTGACTTTAACAAGTTTAAATTTGTCTGTCCACAACCACATGTTGTTATACTAAGCTCACAGCTCTCCAGGGCACAGGTGTCTTAGCCAATGTATGTAGCTGTTCAATCATTGCCCAGATGACAGCTGGACTGGTGCCTCTGAGTCAGTCTGGATTGTTCTGCTCTTACTTTGCCCGGGATCTTAATTCCTTTCCCTGTGGCTCAGACAGTGGCTGATAAGGCAGCAGACTGTGCAGGGTGAAGCTCCCTAGATATTTTTGAAAGCTACTTGAGTGTAACATCTGGTCCCCACATCTGTCCAGAGACACGGGTGGAGCCTGAGAACTCTGACCCAACTTCTCCCCTTCTTACTTCCTCCAGTACAGTAACTGGCCACTGGCTTATTTTCCCCCGCTAACAAAACCATCCATCTTTCTCACTTCCCAGGAAGTCTCATGGTTCAAAATATATGTGCAAAGGGTATGCCCCCACCCTATAAGAATCTGTTTTCTTATGCAGCTTAGCCCTGGTGAATGACTCAGAGGGAGACAGGTAGTGTGTGCCTAATGGGTAGAGTGGCCCATAGGAGGTCATTTTAGAGGGACTAAATTGAAATTGAATTCAATTTAGGTACAATTTAGGATCACCATTTGAGACGTGATTGAAAGCTATGCTGACTACTTATATTAAAAAAAAACATTTATTGTGGTAAGAAACACATTACCACTAATCAACCTCAAAATACCTTCCCTCATTTCAAACACTCTTATCCCATCATTCTTGCCACTTTCTGAAGCAGTTCTGGAAGTCTTCTTTTGTTAGTGTCTTTAGTTGCACTGTCATGGTTGCCTTGATGTCTTGAATCGATTCAGCATGACCTTTTATGGTCATTTTGACCTTGGGAAAGAGCTATCTGGTGCTCTAGAACCAGTGAACAAAGTCAGCAAGGGGACACTGAAATGTTTTTATAAGCCTGCCTTCGAAAACGTGATGGCACGAGGCAGCAGCATTGATTACACCTCTTAAAGATGAAAGAGAACTTCCAGGACTGCTTCAGAAAGTGGCAAGAACAATGAATAAGTTGTCAAAGGGGGAGTATTTTGAGGGGAATTAATGGCAATGTCTTTTGCTGTATTAAAATTTTTAAAAAGGTAAGCATTCATCTTACATTTTGATCAGATCATGTATTTGTAAGTTTAATTTATTAGATATTTAGCCCACTCAAAGCCAGTCCTGGACAAATGTGTGTTATTATTTATTTCCTTCTCATGGAAGCAGCTCCTTGTTCCTAAAAACTGGGAGCGAGTGATGACCGGTGGGACTCAGGTTTGCTGTGGGGACCTGGTATTCTCACCCCGCCCTGCCTCCTGCTTCTGCTCCTCCCTTTTGGGGTTGTGGGTTCTGCACACACCACCATTGTCACCCTTTCCTGAATTTCAGCCCCTCCAGGATCCTGGCTTTAACCAAACCACCTAATTGGCACTGAACCCTTCCCCTGAGGAAGAGCGGGGCAATGGAGCCCAGTGCAGTGGGTCTGAACTTTGTGTCGCTGTCTGAATTCTCTGGAGACCTTGTTTAAAAGAAATGAGAAGCCCCCATCCCCGGGGGTATCCAGGGTTTAGGTTGGGCCAAACAGGAGCTCAGCATGTATGTTTTTAACAAGTTCCCCAGGCAATTCTGCATGTAGTAAGCTCGAGTTTGACCGTATTGAATAGAAATAAGGGACCAGACAGGCTTGGGGGGCAACTCTGTCCCTGTCTGTTATCTGTGTGATCTCAGACATGTTCCATGATGACTCCGTGCTTCTGTTTTCTCACATCAAAAATGAGAGTAATGTGAAGCCCTTAAAGGTGCGTTTCTGTGGCAGTCAGCTTTCTGTCCTGGGACAGAATATCTGAGAGGATCAGTTTAAGAAGAGGAACAATTTATTTTGGCTCATGGTTTCAGACAATCTTGTTTGGCCTCATTATTTTGGGCCAAGGGAGCGTGGGGTAGAGCAAACCTGCTCACATCCATGTCGTGGTGGCCAGGAAGCAAGCATGAGCCCCAATACACCCTACAGATCACACCCCCCGCAATGACCTATTTCCTCCCACTAGACCCCGCCTCTAAGGTTTCCACCACCTTAGGTACAATAGGGCCAACAGTTGCGAACTGAGCCTTATGCTTTATGGGGCCATTTAAGATGCAATCTGTAACACTATGATGATCAAACAATATTAACACGGCACTTCATCTCCACATAGCACGTGCCGAGCACAGTGCCTGGCATATAGTAAATGCTCACTAAAGCTTAGTGATGACTACAACTATGAATATATTATTACATAACAGTTTATTAATAATAGCATTATTGGGGGGCAGGAGAAAGGGGAAGTAAAAAATATTAAGATACATTTTATGCATGTACCAAAATCCCATGATGAATATCATTAAGCAAATGTGTATTAATAAACATTAAAAATAACAAAGTATTGCTATAATATATAACATATGCTATATAACTATTATTTCAAGTTATATATCACATATCAAGTATCACCTGACTTATGACTACATCTAGGAAGCTATGTTATACAGTATAAGGGGGGTATAAGTGTATTGTGGCGTAGTGTATTGTTATAGCACAGATGCTCAGTTCGCACTAACGGTTATGTAAGGAAGTTCCTATCGGGCCTGCCATGCAGTCAGTGCTCATTAACTATATGAACTCTTTTTACTGTCATTTGTCATATGCATGAGCAGTCACAGCATGAGGCAAGCAAAAGGCGGTCAGCGCAGCGAGGCTTGGACAGGGCAGCGGGCAGTGGGCTGTGGCGCATTCCTGGGGACTACTGTGAACCCCAGCCCTCCATGCCTGGGCGGAGGTGACCTGTTCTCCCTGGGATCTGGGCTGCAGAGGGTGTGTCTCCCAGGCCTCTAGCTCTTCCTCTGCAGGGAATTTGCCTGTGGATGCAAATATGCTGATTACTGGAGACCTTCTCAGTCAAATAATTCTCTCCCCTATCAGCTCCCCACCCCCCGCCCGCGAGCCAGGGATGTTATG
Source organism: Dasyprocta punctata (assembly GCA_004363535.1). Lineage (NCBI taxonomy): Eukaryota > Metazoa > Chordata > Mammalia > Rodentia > Dasyproctidae > Dasyprocta > Dasyprocta punctata. The sequence goes on from RJWM01021726.1 coordinate 31,361, forward strand.
ACAGTGGTCTCCCTGGCAACCACGGGAAGGCGGTGGGCCACTGGCTGCGGCTGCAGCGATTTCAGTACCCTCACCCTGGAGCCTGCGTGCCTGCGGGTCTGATAACCCCAGGGCTTTGGCTGCTGCTGCTGCTCCGGCTCGAAAAGGAGTTCAGACTTATGTTAGAGGCCTGATGCCCACTTCCAAGGATATTAGTTTACTGAAAGACGGAGAAAAACATATTGGGCACTGACTGTATGCCAGGCATGGCTGTGATCACTGGGGAAAAGACAGGCCAAGCCCATGTTGCTCCTGAGCTGACAGTCTGATGGGTGTGTGGTGGTGATGGGGAGGCGTAACCATGGAAACCAATAAACAGGATAATTTGTGTGACAGCAAAGTGCTACTGAGGGAAAAAAAAAGGCAGGGTGGCGTGATGGTGACATTTCGAGATGGTAGGGAAGAGGAGACACCTGGAGGATGGGAAAGCGCCATTTGTGCCCACAGCAGGCCGGAGAGGCTCTGGGCACTGAGAGAAACAGGTGCCAGGCCAGACCCTCAGGATTCAGGACTGCTAAAGAGAAGGCAGCAGTGGCAAGGTGCTGACAGGGAGTCCTGAGGGGACGGAGGCTGTGGAGCCTGCTCTGTATCACTCCCAAGCCTCAGTTTCCCCATGATGTTGAGAGAGGAGCCCTTGCCCTGACCCCGTACACCAGAGACCTGCGGGGGGATCTGTGCACAGCATCTCGCAGCGTGCGCCGCGTTCCTTCCAACTTTCACGGACTCTGCTCTGCTTCTGCAAAGAGCACCCCAGGGTGACAGGTTTGGGCTGGGGCAAGCCAAGCCCTGTGGACTTACCCATGGGTCTCTGCGTTTGTCTTGGTTTAGATTCTGAGTGCAAAGTTTCCTGTCTCACATTAGGGATTTCAGACATGATTATTTTTAGCTCTGTCACATGTCTTGACTTTTTAATTTTTTTTTTTGTTTATGCTGCTAAATTTGCCATCATGCTAATACGGAGTACAGTAATAAGGCACGGAGGGTGCTCAGATGGAGCCCAGCCTGCAAAAATTTTCCATCTGCTGTGGAACGGGCCAGGCTGCCCCCTGGTGTGTAGATGGGGAATTGCACCCCAGGGTTCTGGCTCTGTCCCAGCAGGGTCACACAGGGCACTGCGCGCTGGGACTCCAGCTTCTGGGACTGGATTCCTGACCTGCTTTCATTGCCTCAGGACAATGGCTTGTCTTAGTAGCATGTTGCTTTCACCACGGAATAATTCAGTCCGTAAATGGATGTCCGAGCCTCATAATTGTTGAGAACCTTATTGATTTTACAGATTCTTAGGCCTTCCCCAGAGTCACTGAATTAGGATTTTTAAGGGATGGGCTTGGATATTCGATTTCTAAACAAACCACACCCAAGGAGTTCCAGATTTTTAAAGTCTGGAAATTAGGGAAAGAGAGCAATGATATTAGAACAATCTAATACCATGGGAGAACTACGTAAGTGCTATGGCCCTCAGTTTCTCCATCTGTAAAGTGGGGCTATTACTATACTAGGGCTATTGTGAAGAGTCAATGAAATACTTGTATGTTAAGTGATTAACAGAATGCCTGACATATATATAATCTATGTTTAAAACTTAACGAGGTGGCTGGTACTAAAGATGACTCAGGTATACCTTTATTGTTAGCAAATGTCTGATTATCATGAGATTTGTAACTTATTTATATATTTATTTATTATTTTTTTTTATTACCGGGGATTGAGCTCACAATCTTGCGCCTGCCAGGCAGGCGCTTATGCGAGATTTGTAACTAATTTTATAGATCAGCAGTCCCCAATTTTTTTGACACCAGAGACTGATGTTGTGGAAGGCCATTTCTCCACGGATAGGGTGGAGGGGAACGGGGTGATGGCTTCAGGATAATTCAAAGGAGCGCGAAACCTGCATAACCTCGCATGCGCAGTTTGCAGGGGAGGCTGCACTTCTATTAGAATCTAAGGCTGCGGCTGACCTGAGAGGGGCGGAGCTCCCACTGCTGTCTGAGAGATAAGAGCTCCTGTAAACAGAGGAGGCTTCACTGGCTCCGTTCCTCACCTCCTGCTGTGCAGCCTGGGCCCTCCTAGGCTATAGCGACTCTTGAGTAGATAAGTCAAGCTTTTAGAAAAATTAATAACTGATAATACAGTTGCTAACATTTTGTTGGAGAGTTTGCTTGCTCTCTCTCTGCGTGTGTGTGTGTGTGTGTATGTACACATTTTATATTCAGAAAATGAGATTGTACTATAACTGTTGTTTTGGCTGCATTGTTGTTTTGCTTGGCAAATAGATCATGGTGTTCTTGATGTGTCAAGAAATTAGAGTTTAATGGGCTGGGGCTGTTGCAGAGTAGTAGAGTACTTGCCTGGTCTGCCCAAGGCCCTGAGTTCCATGCCCAGCACGCCAAAAACAACAAACAAACAAACAAAGAGTTTATTAGACTTCAGTTATAATCCCAGTTCAGTCACTTAGTAGCATGATAGGTTTGGACCAGTTATTTAACCTTTCCAGCCAGGTGTGGTGGTGCACACTGGTAATCCCAGCTCTGGGGAGGCTGAAGCAAGAGGATTGCTGCAGGTTCAAGGCCAGCCTGGACTACATAGTGAGACCTTGTCTCAAGAAACAAAACAAAACAAAACCCATTTAACTTTTCTGGGCCTCACTTTCCTCCTTTGAAAACAAAGGACAGCGATTACATGTATTATCTTAAGGTCACTGTGAGGAGGGAGTGATTAATAAATGCGTATCACAGCATTGGGCTCGCAGTGAATCCCTGTTAACTGACAGCCATGGTGATTGTGTAACATCAGTCTTGGGGACCTGGCAGAGTCAGTTTCAGATTCCCAGAAGCTGTGTGATCCACCTACTTCAGCTCACCGTCTGGTTAGGTTCCTGGGTTTTCAACACAGCCCCAGAGGTGACCCTGGTCCCCCTGTGCCTCGAGGGGCAGCCTGGAACCCCGTGCTGCCCTCCCCACCACCTTCCCCACTTCCGGGCCCCCCAGTCCTAATGCATCTGGCTCTGCCTCCTGGACAGGTGTGAGGATCCTGTCCCTGTGGGCCTGGAGACCCCTACCAGAACCCAGTACTCCTTTAGCATCTTGGACGTGGGCCAGGAGGGCTCAGCAGCGTTCTGTACGGACACCGTCACACGTGTGCCTCGGCAGACCAGTGAGGAAAGGTGACACGGGCCCATTTTTATTTTACGTTTTGCAGTACTGAGGGTTGAACTCAGGACCTTTGTACTGAGCTAACTACCCAGTCCTTTTTTTTTTTTTTTTCTTTTTTTTGAGACAGAATCTTGCTAAATTGGCCAGGCTGGGCTCAGACTTGCGATCCTCCTGCCTCAGCCTTCCAGAGTGCTGGAATTACAGGCATGTACCACCATACCAGGCTATGTGCCTATTTTATAGATGAGAAAATTGGAATCTCAGAGAGCTGCAGTGACTTGCTCAACCCTCAGAGC
>RJWM01021727.1:0-34892 GCA_004363535.1 Dasyprocta punctata
GTGACCTCAGACAGGTTAGATAATGTACTTCTGCTTTAGTTTATCCATCCTTACAATAGGCATGATATTGGTGCCTACAACATATGATAGTTTTGAAGATCAAATAAGCTGGTATGTCCTTTTAACATTCAAGAGATAGTAGCAGCCTTTTTTCAAATATAGTTGTCTATTTATTTTTGATTCTTCATGTTACTAGTGAAAGATTACTGTCCCTATTTTAAATAATCAATTGACTTTTAAAAGAGATTATTTTGATGTTACATACCTAAAGAGCACTTCTGTATGTTCTTAGTGTATATAAAAATGGTTTTAATTTTTTTTCAATCATCACTCAACTCTATTTTCTTTCAGCACTGTATTGTCTCTGCCCATCTACACAATTTCCAAGAAAACTTTCAGGTCATATGAAAAATATAGATTACCTTCCTTATCTTGTCTGATATGTTGCTGAAATATATATCCTCTTCTTCCCCTTTTTCTCCCATAATGTACGGTTTTGTGGGGTTTTGTTTGTTTGTTTGTTTTTTGTCATTTCAACAATTTTATGAGACTGAGCCATGGCGAATGGTTATTATAAACCTGTGCTAAATCTTGGTATTTTTTAAAAGACTGTTGGATTCTTAACTTTTCCATAACATTTTCTCTTTATTTTTCAGTTGAGAAATGGCTGTGTTTCTCAAATTGTGAATACAAAAGTTTTCCAAATCAATCGTTCTGGACTTTTTATGACATTTCACATCAATGCAATTGTTACAGAATCTGGGACAGGTAATGATTGCCTTTTATGGACAACCTGGGGCTACATGAGAAGAACTTGCTGAGTTAGTAATGTGCACAAAGGCACATAAATTATTGCTCAAAATACTAAAAAAGATTTTTCCCAACTGTTGCCTTTGAGTAAAGTTTGCTTTTGAATAAAATTTTCCTAACAATATTAAAAATAAAATAATCTCATAAAGATTACATATTTATATATGCTTCTATGATTGAATCAATCACAGGAAGAGATTTTCTTTGAAGTAGTAGAAGTGGGCTAATAAAATAGCTGTATCTTTTTAACTTTGTGTGAATCAGTTGGTAAGCAATTTCTAGCATCTGATCTCTGGTTTAATTCTTAGCATGTACAATCTACATTTTGAAGGTCAAATCCAGAACCCCTGCTTATATCTTTATGAAGGTTTTTTAGAGCACAGTCATACTCATTTTTTTACCGTGGTTAACAGCTACAAGCTTGAGTAGTTGTATCAAAGTCCTTGTGTGATCTTCATCTTGGAATAACTATCAGATTCTTTACGGAAGAAGTATGCTAATTACTAGTGAAAGATTTCAAACAACTGATTTCAAACAACTGGTAACATCTGCTGGCCTAATAATCATTAAGGACAAGTTTACAAAATTATCCACAATAAATTCTCAATAAATAATTGTTAAAATAATGAAAAAAGAAGAAGTGAGAATTAGTTTGGGCCAGTTCAATTACTAATTATTTCTTGTTACTTAAAAAGGAGTTGGAATTTTATTATTTATTGGAATTATATTATTTATTATCATCATTTAGTAAATATACTTGATTGGTATTGTGATAAATCTTATGACAGGTGAGTTTGTCACATTTATACTGCTATAGTAACTTACCTCAATATGCTTTATTCCACCTATTCACTTGTTTTTATGAAATCACAAAACGTTTCTATTTACTGTACTTTTCTACCAGATACTTTTCAATTCTGGCAAAGTCAACATACTACAGAGTTATAGTCTTTAAAAAATGGATTTCAAAAACAAAACCCTTTTATTTGAGATACCTATGACATTCTCCCTTATAAAAAGAAGTTCTAAGTCAAAACTTGAGTAGATTAGTAAGAGGGAAGAATTTAAATTTTTCTCCCCTCATCTGCATATTTTAATATCATTACTTAGTTTGTAGTTCAGTATAACTAAACAGAAATAGACTGTGCTGGAACATACTTCAAAGTATACATACTTTCTTTTCTATGTAAATAAAAATATAAATGCAAAATATATTTGAAATGCAAATTTGTGTTCAGAAAGTTATCAGTTGTATCTAGTCATTCTTTTGAATTTTTTTCTTGGCAATACTAGGAATATCAAACCAAGTCCTTCTGTTGTAAGACAAATGTTTTACCACCTAGCTATATCACCAGTCCTAAGATGATTGAACAAATATTATTTCCTTTATGACACTGTGTTTCATCACTTTTTGCAGGTGTGCAGATCAGTGAAAGGACTTCTGTTGCTATCACTGAATTGCTTGGCAGTGTGCGCTTTGAAAACATGGACAATGTCTATAGAAGAGGAATTTCTTATTTTGGGACTGTAGGTTTAACCTCCCCTCCAAAAAAATATTTGTCCCTGTTTTATTTTCATGGATCACAGATTACTGTTTGATAATTTATGGACAATTTTCCTACTTTAATGATACATTTTTGCCATTACTGTGTCTGATACACTAAAAATGTCCTAGCTGAAGGAAATATAGAAAATTACACCTGTTTTTATATTTGTATATGCAATATGTCCAATATATATGTAACAGAACATTTTTGTTCATCAGCATTGAAAAAAGTTACCATTAAGTGAATACAATTATGAAAACCAAACCTTTCCCTGAAGAAATATGAAATGTTTGTATTTTAAGAAAATTAATGCTTTTTTTTTTTTTTTTGGTACAGCTTAAATTTTATGGTCCAAATAACGTGCCGCTGGCGAGCAAGTTGTTGCAATTGGAGCTCAATGGCAGAGTCATAGGAAATTACACCACCGACGAGAATGGCGAGGCTCAGTTTTCCATTGACACCTCGGACATATACGATTCTACATTCTCCCTGAAAGTAAGACACCAAAGGGTAGATGAGGACTCTCAAGGGCCCCAAAGCATGTGACTCTTAGGGATTTTAAATATTAGTGACTCTTAAATGTTAACTCATTTCATACAATTTGTTTGTTTATTACATATGAACATATTTGTTTAAGATGAAGAGAATCTATTACAATTGGTATAAATTCTATAATAACCACATTTTACTCTGAGCTGCATGAAGAAAATTTCACTTTTTTGCTTACATCATTCCATGCAGAGATAGAAGAGATAATTCTCTTTTCTGCTGCTTAAACAGAATTTTGCAGTTAAGATTTTTTAACTGGAAAATTATGTGGATATTCAGATGTAGGTGAAAGACACTGGATTCTTAACTTTTCTATAACATTTAAATCCAGTTCTCTGACTTCAATTAAAAAGCAAAATTCACCACCATTTCATCATTAGTCCGATGGACTATTCAGACAATTATGATCAGTTTTATATATTTAAGTGGAGAACTCTATTTTATTTCACTCCCAATTAACTCTGAAATATCAGCCACAAGGTAGGATTCCTCTTTGCTTTGGCAGAGATGGGAAGGCTTTTGTTCTCTGTGAGCTCCTGTCTTAGGACATCTTCAAGGCCCTAAGATCCTCTCTTTCTTTCATCACGTCAGGCCGCATTCCTTCAACCCCAGAGCTGCCACCTTCCCAGCTGGATGACACCACATTACTCGGATGCCTCCTTTGTAGTCTCACGCTTTTACTCCCGAACCAACAGCTTCCTGAAGATTGTGCCTGAACCAAAGAAGCTGAGGTGTAACCAAGAGAAAATTATTACTGTGTATTACTCCCTAAACCATGAAGCATATAAGAATGTCTCAAATGTAAACTTCTTCTACCTGGTGAGTCTCAACAGATTTTTGTAATTCCATCTGTGTCTGCTGAGCATAGCACAGCTTAGAGTGTACTGTGCTTGGGTCATGTTAATCTGAGCAACCTCAAGCTTCTCACCTTGCTGGAGAATACTGCTGGATCCATTAATAACAAGCAAATAGACAAACACATAGAAAGATCTCAGGCAAACTTAACTTCCCTAAGACTGAAAAATCTTACTAGTCAGTCTGCTTTTTTAAGCAATAGCAACTCATCTGAAGTATTCAAAACCTTTTAAGATGAAAAAAAATTAGGCAGAGGCCAGAAAATAAAGTGGAGGGTTAATTTTGCTAAGCAGTAAAAGGAATTAATTGATTCTGTCCACTTTATCTCATGAAAGCATATGGAAGAGCAAGAAACACACACTTGGAAATTAAGAGCTTCCTAGTTCAAATCATCCATGCTCTCTGGTTGATCATGCAAATTAGACCATCTTATTTAAACTCTCCTAAACTTTCGCTTTCTCAGCTGTATGTTTGCAATTGGAAATAATAAGATTTGCCTCCAAGGCTAAGCATTATGTGTCAGGCATTGTTAAAGGGCCTTATGCATGCTCACTAGTGTAATCATGACTTGAGGCTGTCTCATTTTATAGATATCCCATTTTACAGACCACAATAGGACCTCAGTCCATTGTGGTCACTTTCTCTTTTCTTTTACAAGATGTGCAAAGTTCACTTTCATGATTCACTGGAGAAAGCTACCTTATCTTATTGAACAGAATTAGCATTAGAGAATTATATAATGACAGTATATCATGTGGTATTAGATAATATATCATAAAAATTTTTCTTTGTTTTGTACAGATGATGGGGAAAGGCGCTATCGTCCTCAGTGGACAAAAGGAACTCAGAAACAAAGGTGTTTATAATACATCCATTTGTCAATATGTACTTTATATACTTTTTTTCTTTTTAAGGAGAATTAAATGAAGTTAGAGTATTTCAATTTGTGGGTAGAGGCAGCAGTTAGCATAGCTTGAGGGAAGCTACTAAACATTTTGATAAAGAAGATTTCTACCTCTTTCTTCAGAAAAATGATGCTTACACTCTTTCTGTTGTTATGTAAATCATGAAATATTTATTTGTATATGCAGTTCTATTTATTTGCCTTTAAAACAAAGTACAATTTATTCTTTCTGTCCTCAAGCCAATTCACTTTTATCTAGGTATACCCAGTGATATAAGACATTGTTGATATTGTGTCTGTTGATCTATTTATTCAGCCTGGAATGGGAACTTTTCATTACCAGTCAACATCAGTGCTGACCTGGCTCCTATGGCCATCCTGTTCATCTACACCATTCACCCCAGTGGGGAAATTGTCGCTGATAGTGTCAAATTGCAGATTGAGGAGTGCTTTAAAAATAAGGTGATGTTTCTTCTATGTCTACCCTGTCCAGGAGGAGAAGGGTGAGCTGTTTTCTCCCCGCTGACCCCTGCTTATGTTACCACTACAATCATGATGTGGAAATTGTGCAATAAATGTTGGTGTGATTTAATTACTAGGAGGTGAAAGATAATCAAGTAGACTGAATTATCTTTGGTGTGAGTGCTGATCCTAAGACAACAGCAGAATGGTGAAGTAGATGTTCCTTCAAAAAGAGTTGAGCTATGAAATTGATAACAGTATTTAATAACCACAAATCATGATGTAATTATATACTTCAGCTCTGTAAAGCCAAAATATATTTCAACTTCTGAAATTATTTAGAAGCTTCTTAAATACTCTAAAGATTATTTATTAAGATTATTTATAAATAAATCTAGGAAGCTTCTAAAATTCAGAACGTGCAGAAACATCAACAAATAAAGGACAAATTTACCTATTAAAGGTGAGAATGTAAGAGAAATATCTTACAGAAATGTATCAGATTTTTCTTGGGAAATGTTGAATTTATTCTGAGTATTCTCACGTAAAATTGTTTCTACCCTCATTCCTTTCCCTTCTGTGCTTCAGGTTAGCATACAGTTCTCTAAGGAGCAGGAGCTACCTGGCTCCAATACCACTCTCTATCTTCAAGCTACCCCTGACTCACTCTGTGCCCTCCGGGCAGTGGACAAAAGTGTCCTTCTACTGAGACCAGAACAGCAGCTGTCAGCAGAAAGTGTAAGCCTGCCAATTTTCTCCTTTCTGCCTAACTCCAAGTCTTACCCTTTTTATGATGTTTTTACTTGAGATGTGATATGTTGAAAATATCAATTATTTGTTTCCTTTATTCATTTGCTGATGTCTTAGTTACTTTTATCTCATTGTTGAAACAAAATACCCAATGACCAGAATTAAGGGAGGAAAAATTTATTTAGTTCACAGTTTATGGAAGTTTCAGTTAATAATCAGTTGTCTTCAAGGCAGGTTGGGTGGTAGAGGAGCAACAGTTCAAGGCAGAAGACAGAAAAGGCAACAAGGAAAAAAAAGACCAAGCCTCTTTCCCTCCCTTATATTGTATACAGGCTACCTACCCCCAGGGCGAGTGTAGCACTCACACTCATAATCCCAGCATTCAGTCATTAATCAATCACAAACTCTAGAAGCCCACCCACATGACTTCTTGAGGCTTTGGGTGGGACATCTAGACACAAACCATAGCAGTGGGTTATATACTTAATTAACTTTCTTGGATGAGTCAGCAATGGTAATACAGAATTTCTGTAGATAATTGTAGCACGTTAAGAATTTTCCAGTATGATTTTTAAAAAATCATCATATAACCAAAGATGTAGATGCTTAGAGTTAAAAAGAAATCTCTGTATTGGAGGATATGCTTAAAGACAGTCTAAAGCTATTATTTGTTATCTGAGATAGAATTTTCTTAAACATTTCCAGGGCTATGGTATGGGTCAATGATAGAGCACTAACCTAGCATGTGTGAAGCCCTAGGTTGGATCACTAACACCAACACATCAACAAATCAATGAATCAATAGATATCTACCTAGACTGGCAACACCAGAAATCCATGTCAAAAGTATTTTTAGTTCATAATTGTTGGACTTTTCCCTAGTATTTTAATTTATAGTTGTTTGATATTTTACCTTTATTTCATACAGATACATATTAAAAACTTGACCTTTCTGATATGTGTATGTCTAATTCAATAATTTAAATTTTTCATATTATGAAAATTATACCTTTCTGTTATTTTAGAACACATGCAAAACACACAAAGGCATAAAGAAATCTTTAAAATTGCTCATAATCCAATGCTTCGTTGCAATTTTTAAAGCATCTTTTCTAAAAACAATCTTTTAGAAACTTGAGATCTGATTTTATAACTCTAGTTTTATGTTCTTCTTTCAATATTTTACCTTAAGCATTAAATATTAAACTATTAAATTAATAATAGTTAATTACCATAAATCATGACAAAACTATATTTTGCAAATACAAAACTCTAATACATTTTAATTTCTGAAATAATTTGGAAGCATCTAAATAGTAATCTAAAGATTATTAATTAATATTACTTACAAATAAAAATGAGAAACTTCTAAATAGTTTCAGAATCTGAGAAAACATAAACAAATAAAGGACAAATTTACCCATTAATGAAGAATAAGCTTTTATCCCTAGGATTTCATGGCTACCACTCACTCTTCTACTGGAGACAGCAAATCTATGCTGCTTTTAAAGATCCCTTTCAACTGGGAAGGGGATGGAACACACCTGTAATCCCAGCACTCAGGAGGTTGAGGCAGGAGTTTGAAACCAGCCTGGGCTATGTGTTGGTTTTATTATTTCTATCCTATTCTGTTCTATTTTCTTTCAATCATTTTTTTCTTGAGATATCTATACTTTATAATTCATGTCTGATGTTTTTGTCTATTTCTGAGTTCAATAAATTCTCATTTTATTTTCATTTGTATTTGCCTATTTTTGTTCTTTTATTAAATTTTTAATTCATGATTCATGCTAGGCATACAAATGCCCAGCCCCATAGTGATTTTTAAATATCTCAAACACATGTTTGGAAATATTTAATTTATGCTGAAATGTTTGAGAATAGCTTTTTATTCCTATTTATTTGCTTAGTTAATTACTTTGAAAGAGAAACTTCATCAGCAGAAATATCCTGATTTGCCTTTTCTGTATTCTTTTGTGACAACTTTGTGTGTTGTTTTGTCTTTCTGGTGTGTATCATATTCATAGGTTAAGAGAGTCCTCATTACATTATTTTGATTTTAAAAAGCTTTTAATGACAAATGTTGCTAATGGAAATAAGAATGACAAGATTAACATATTTTATTTCTCTTTTGTTTCTGCAGTGTCCTTTGTCTTACTCTATTACTTCCTTCCCTCCATTAAGTGCCTTGTCTCAAAGGGCCAGTGCTCTTCCTCTGCTGATCAGATTCTTTTCCATTGGCCACACTCTATTCAGAAGCTGCCATTTCCAGGATGATGCAAATCCTTTCCCTGCAGTCTTTATTGGGAACTACTGAGTTCAAGAAGTATGGTTCATATTTAGACATTAAATGTTGAACTTGCTCTTACTTGTTGATTTCGTTTCTTCTGATTTCTCCACGTAATTCTTCCCTTTCTTCTATGTAATCTCCTAAACCTTCCTTCTACAGTTTTATACCCCTCAAATTTTTACTGTCCCTAGGAGCTCTGTTCATTTCTTTACTACCAATTTGAAGATCATAGAATTAGCCTCTGTGCCCTAGTAATGTTAAAGAAATAAATTATGGACATCATTAATTGTTCTTTTTTATTTTATATTTTCTTTGGAAGCTTATGTAAAATGATTTAAAGGGTAACATTTTCCTCCACAGCTGAGAGTTCTGGCATTATAATTTCAATGAATTATCTATGCATAGTCTTTGGATTCATCAATAAATCTATGCAATCTCTGTCTTTAATGCTGTCCCAAATCCTGAACTATTCCTGAAAAAATTAATGAACATGGCAATGACTGTTGTCCTCATTGCTGAGACAAAATCACCAATATTTAAAGTTAAAGGAGGAAAGTTTTATTTAGTTCACAGTTTGTAGGGGTTTCAATTCATAGTTGGCTGACTCCAAGGCAGAGTGGCATGGGAGAGGAGAAACAGTTCATAGCAGGCAGAAGGCAGAAGGTAACAAGGCACCAAGCAGTGAAGTAGCTAAGCAGCAAGTGACAAGCAACAACTGCATCTTTCTTTCAGTCCCTTATATCCTATGCAGGCTACTCACCCTTAGTATGGGTAGCATTCACACCCAGGGTGGGGCACCCTTAATCCTAGCATGGTACCATGAATCAATTCCAGCATTGCATTCTTAATCCCAGCATCACACACTCTAGATCCAGCCACCTCTGAAAGGTCCCACCTATGACTACATAAGACTGTCAGGGGATATCTAGACACAAACCAGTACAACTGTCTAAAATAAAATTAATTTTCTCTTTTGAAGAAGTTGAATAAAATTATTGAATTATGGTATAATTTCCATTCTCTTATAGAAAAGAATAAGTCATTATGACACAAAATTTTCTAATTCTGTAATTTTTTAAAAAGTGCTTAAAATCTCTGTGCTTTCTCTCGTAGGTGTACAACATGCTTCCTTATAGAGAACCATATGATTATTTCTACAATGGTCTCAACCTGGATGATGGCAGAGTAGAGCCTTGTATTCCTCAGAAGAACATGTTTTACAATGGTTTATATTACATTCCTGTACCCATCCTTGAAGATGGGGACACCTATGAGATTCTCAAGGTAATAGCTCTAAAGATATTTTAAAATATTTTGTGTCAATTTTAATTTTAGTATTCATAATTCATATCTATTTTCATTCATTGTGTAGCTTTCTTTTGATATTTTGAGATTTGGTTTCTATAATTTGCTAATAGAGTACTCAAAATTGTCTTATGAAAAGGAAATATTAGTTTTTCTTGATTTTTCTCTTTTCTATTTAAGTTAAATTGTATGGTTAAAATTATAAAAATTTATGATAGAATTATTGAGACAGACTGCAAGTTATTGCAATGAATCTTACACAGGAACAGTCACATGAAGAGGCTGATAAGCAGTGCCAATTTCATAAGTATTTTCTCTTAAAACTGAGTAAAGAATTATGCAAAGTATTTAGTAAAATACTAGCACATGATAATACTGATTATCATTTTTATCTTAAATTATGGCTTTAAATCAAATAGAGGTGACCTGACTTCTATTGCACTAGAACCTTGTTAGCATAGCAAATATGCAGAGGTACAGTCTGTTTCTTATTACAAAATGAAAAAACTTTTAAAGTTCTTTCATAAAATGAATGCACATTTTCTTTGTTTCTTTGAAAGCGCATGGGTCTGAAAGTCTTCACGAATCTCCATTATCGAAAGCCGGAGCTATGTACAACGGACGGAAGTCATCCATACCTCAGGCCATTGTACCTAGGAAGAGAGAGATATGTGCAGTATGCCTCACCTGCAATGGCGAGTGGGTAATCCAGAGTTTTGGGCTGAGGGGATAGTCAAACAGGTTCTTAGAATCAGACGTATTTGGATGAAACCATACAAAATTGGAATCTTGTTATGTTTTTGGTTACAACTGAACATCCTACAGGTCAATAAAGCAGAATAAGGTAGTCCGGAAATGGTTTTGACTATGAAAAATAACTAGCTTCAGCTATGAGAGGAAGTTTATTAGTAAAACAATATCAAAAGTATGTATGTGGCAACATGGAATGTGTGGGAATGTAGGAAGATAGCTATTGTGACTGTGATAGAAGAGAGTGAGTTTCTGTATGCTCCCTTATTTGCTTATTATGTAGAGACCTAAATACAGAGAGTCAAAGGCAGAGGACGTTTTGTCACCCTGATATTCAGACAGCTGCTATCAGAGAAATGTGGCCCAATACTAGTCCACTTTCAAGTGGAAGGACTGAAAGCTCAAAATGGGCCACACTTCTAGAAAAATAATGTAGGCATGTAGATTTTATACATAAAAATATAGTCAGGGAAACCAGATGGAATCAGGTCATTATAAGAATAAAAACAGCTAAAGCAAGAGACATATGCACACAGATCAATAGAACCTTACATGGCATGTAAAGAGTTTAGAATCATCCTATTATAATAATATACTATTGACAATTTATAAGCAGACAATATAGTATGCATTTTTATACAGTATCTGACTGCTCTGTGTAAAGCGTGTTGGGATTAGGCTGCTTGAGAATGTATGAAATGACACAGATGTCAGGAATTCAGCTGAGCAACAGCGATGACTTAGACAATTATAAAAAGACAGAAATAGAGAAATGTGAGTAGATCTGTGAGCTGTTTTCAAGTTATAATAGATGACATTTGTAACTTCGTGAGTTATGTGACACACAGGACAGGAAGGGGCCAGACAATGCTAGAGGTCCTGACTTAGGTAAGTAGTTAGGTCTTGATACCCTTCATAGATGGGAGAGATAGTAGGAGAAGCAAGGAATGCAGAGAATGAGTTCACTTTGGGAGCAGTTGCATTTGCAATCTCTGTAAAGTATCCACAAGCAATGCATACATAGATGCACAAGTCTAGGATTCAAGAGAAAGGTCCAGGTAGAAGATCCATAAGAGAGGCATCAGAATAACTATTATGATTGAAGCTGGCAGATGGTGTCAGTAGGAGATGATGTGCAGTAAGAAGAGGATTTAAAATAGCTCTTAGACCAAGCATGAAGAGTTTACATCCTTCAAAAGAGAAAAGAAAACTAGAAGGATGTGGCGTTGTGCTACTAGAGAACAGCAACTGTTCAGGAAAGGACACAGTGATACAGTGTGACGAGTGCAGCCTAAAGACGGCACATGGGAAACAAAATGTCCTTGAAAATTCAAAGTACTAATGTCATTAAAAACATTTGCAAAAGCAATGCTAGCCAACAAAATTTGCAGACACCAGTATATTGAATAAGAAACTTCAATGAATAGGCTGACTGTGGAGGAAAAGCATAGGCTGATTGCCATTTTGGTTTGTTCTTTGTTGCTTTTTATAACAGTAGAGATTTGAGCAACACAATACTGATACCCAGGTTGAGGTTTTGCATTTACCAGCATTTGAGTCCCAGGAATAAATTCCCATTTTGCCTTCACATTGAAGCAGACTAGTCATGTGTTGCAAAAGACTTAACTTATAGGCACACATCATTGAGATACAGATTTTTTAATTCCCTCTAAATAATGCATTTCTCTTTTCTTTTAGATTTTGAGTTGAGAGAGAAAACTAACCATGTGCAACAGGCTATAATAGAAACCATAAGGACAAATTTCCCAGAGACATGGATATGGGACCTCTTCAGTGTTGAGTGAGTTACTGTAGCATCTTCCCTCCATATGTGTCTTTATTTCTATTTTCTTTTTTACTTATTAACTTCTATTCCTGGGCATAACTGTGCAACATAAAACATTCATTTAAACATTCTGGTCCCATTTTATTTTTTCTCTAACTGTTATTTTTCATAATTTTTTTGACCAGATGCTTGTTGGCAATAAATGTTGCACTAGCCGATATAAGCTGCCCTGGATTTTTTTTAATAATGTTTTTTTAAAGAAATGTGACTTTTTAAAGGTGAAATTGTATAGAAATTCAGCTCTTAAGATTTGTATCTAATGCCGTCAAACATTGTAACTCATTGTTAAACTTCAGCTGATAGATTTTTTCTTGCTCTGCATTAAATTCAGGTTCTTCTTTTAGCTAAAGAATGTGTTTTATCAACAACTTCTTCTTGCAGCTCCTCGGGTTCCACAAATCTTTCATTCGTCACCCCTGACACGATGACCGAATGGGAGGCAAGTGCCTTCTGCGTGAATGGAAAGGCTGGATTTGGCATTTCTCCCACAGTCTCTCTGCAAGTCTCCCAGTCTTTCTTTGTTGAAATCACTTCACCCTTCTCAGTTGTCCGAAATGAACAATGTGATTTGATTGTCAGTGTCTTCAGCTACCTGAATACATGTGCGGAGGTAAGCTACTCCCTTTGATCAGGAGACAAAAGTCTGACAAAGCTAAAAGATTCCTTAATATCTTCCTTGAAGATTTACTTTATTCTTAAGGTAATACTATAAGGAGATGGCCACATCTCCATGGTCCTCAGACAAAAGCAGTTGCATTAATTCGCAGCACAGATTTAAGGATTGCACTGAGAATGACATTTCATAGTAAGGCACACTCCTCCTTCTGTGGCTTCTTGTGCAAATAGTAATTGGGTATCTTTTTCTTCAGTTTTTTTTTCTTAGTACATGTTTGCATTACATAATGCAAACATACATTGTGCAGAGCTGGTGTATGTACATAACACATCTTCTTTTTGTTTTTTAATTTTGAAGGGAATAAAACCAAATGAAATAAACCAGAATAGAGTCAGTCAAAACAAAACAATGAATATGGTACATGACTTCAAAAAAAGAAAAAAGGAAATCAATAATGGCTACCATAATGCCTCTTGTACATACCACATCTTAATTCTTTTTTTATCCTCTTTACTTCTCTGCCCTCTCCCCTCCATTTCTTGATTCTCTCTCTTAATAAACAAAATCTGTTTCCTACTTTCTATCACCTGTATTTTATTTTTCTTTTTATTTGTATTTTGTGTTCCTCATGTAAGAGAAACTATACAGTATAAGCTTGAGTATCTGATTTATTTCTCTTAACATTATAATCTCAAGGTGGGCTTATTTTCTTACAAACAATTCAAGTTTGTCCTTCATTATGGTACAGCAGTCCTCCATTGTGTGTAAATACCATATTTTCTTTATCCATTCATCTGTGAATGTACATATGGGCCACTGTCAAGATTTAAATGTTCTTAACTGTGCTGCTATAAATATTACTATGTATGTATCACTGCAATGTGATGTATTTAACTCATTCAGCAAGATACCTAGAAAAGGAAATGAAATTTATACTTAATTTTGCAAATGTAAAGCAAAGTAGATAATGCATAACAATTTCCCGAAGATGACAGATAGAATAGTAATATAAAAGTATTTTCAGTGCTGCTCTCCTTACCATCACTCTTTTTATAGGTATCTGTTCAGGTAGAAACATCTCAGAATTATGAAGCCAGTCTTAACACCTTAAAAAGCAATGGCAGTGATATTATCCAGGCTGGAGAGAAGAAAACATATGTCTGGACTCTTATACCTCAAAGCCTGGGTAAGGGGCTATGTGTTTATGCTAATTTCTCATGGAAAAGCAAACTTTTTCAACTCTCTATTTTCCTTAAATTCACTAAACAAACCTAATTTTATTCCTATCATTTTTAGTTCTTTTTAAATTTTCTCAATTTAAAAAACTTGCTACTTACAATCTAACTTCTGGTTGTTAATGTTGTGTAGAGCAAAATCATCAGTCATTTGCAAAAAAAGCATAATGTGACTAAAATACAATATAAATGCTAATTTGCATAACCTATAAAGTCCACACATCGTGTCCCAAATGAAGCCCGTATTTTTCATTTTTCTTTTTTTTTTTTTTTTTTTTTTTTTGCGGCACCGGGGATTGAACTCACAACCTCGCGCCTGCCATGGCAGGCACTTAAGGCACTGAGCCAAACTCCCGGTCCTGGTTTTTTGAGGCAGGGTCGCACTATGTAGCTCAGGCCGGCCTTGCGCTCGCGTTGTAGCCCAAGCCGGCCTGGAACCCACAAGGCTCCGCCTACCTCAGCCTCCCGAGTGCTGGGATTAAACCGTATTTTTCTTAATGCTGCCTTAATTCTTTGTACACTTGCTTCTTCACGCACAATTTATACAAAATGCCACTTATGCAAAAATTGCTTCTCAATCACAATGATCAATTATGGGGAATTTCTGGGATGTGGAAATTTCTTCTCTATATCAAGGAACTCAAGAAACACAGAACACTTTGATCAAACTCTTAAAAGAATATTGCCTTGCTGCATGTAGCATCTACAATATAGAAAAATAGCTTTAGTTCATGCACAGTGGGACACAACTGTAGTCCCAGGTACTTGGGACACTGAAGTAGATGTATTGCAAGTTTTGAGATCAGTCTGGGCTACATAACAAGACCTGTCTAAAAAAGTGAAAATAGAACAGAAACCAGAACAGAATAGACATTCAAAAGAATCTTGCTGAAGATGTAATGGAAGGAAAAAGTTAAACAAGGAATGCTAACTGTGATATGCATGATACCAATTATGAGTAATTTTGAAAATTGAGTCATCAAAATTAATTTTGTGTCCCATATACTCTGCAACATTTTAGCAACAAATAAATCATGTATGACCATTTTAATTCACCTGTTATATAGATCTGCCTCCAATTTTTCCTATTAGGTTTAAACTTCCTTAGCTTTTTTCCTATGCAATAGCTTCAAAAATATTATCCTGGCTGTTGAGTCAGAATAATGTAAAACTTGCTCTTTTTTGGCATTTGGAGGGTGTAATCCTAAGAGTAGAGTATGGAAGATTTTCCAAAAGGAAGGAACAATGAACAAAACACATTGGCTGAGAAAACCAACAGTATATCTGGTTATGTACATAGGTACATATTTAATGTCAAGCCTTACAAGTATTTTTTCTAATCCTCTAGTTTTTATAAATAAAGAAAATTATGACCAGTTTTATTTACAGAACGTGTTATCACAGGAAATTAAAAAAACACAATGGATTGCTTTCTAGTCCTTAATTTCAATCCAGTTCTCTTCTGCTGTATCATATTATACTACTTATGTTTGTTTGATTTTGGGAAATGTTAAGAACCCCAGTTATCTGATGTCATATGCTTATAAAATCACATGTTGTCTTTATAAACAATGTTAAATAATTGACTCATATCTTTGTAAAATGTTATTTTTCTTATAATTTCTTAAATTCTAATTAAATACATGTAATGATAAAAACAGGTAAATGAGAAAAGTGAGTGATTCCTTAATGCGAAGAATCTTAAAATGGATACAACAAATCATCCTAAATTATCTCCATGCAGGAGAAGAAACAAATAATTTGTTCTAACGTGTTAGTATTTTCATAGAATTTGGTTCATCCAATTCAAAATAAGATTCACAGAATTTGAAACCATTTCCCATTATACAAAGGCCAGTGGTCACTTTAACTTACATTTGGGGATATTTTCCAGGTAAAGTGAATATCACTGTAGTTGCCGAGTCCAGACAGAACAGTGCCTGCCTAAATAAAGCAACTGAACAGCAAAATCTAAACTGGAAAGACACCGTTGTCAAAAGCATACTGGTCGAGGTGTGTACATGCAAAGCACCACACTTTTCCTGATGAGACACAGGCAGCATCCAAGATGTTAGATTTGGAAGCACATCACTGAAGAGACCTTATTTTTCAATCTTTTTTTGACATGAAGTGTGTCCTTTTAAATGGATTGAAATATCATTAATCTCATCCTTTCTTTAATACCTCACACTAGAGAGGAAAATTTACTCAACACAGGCTGGATGAAGTTTCCCTACTGGGGATACTTGGTGCTTCCTGTGTGTCCACTCCTCTTCCTTTTCTTTTTCAAGTGAATTTCAAATGCAGTGGCAAATCTACTTCTCCTATGCTCCTGATGAGCTCCTGCCATCCTCAGCAGGACTCTGCTTGGTAGGGAGCATTCTTGCTCACCTATTGGCATATCCCTACTCTACAACACATTGCTTTGTCTATTGAATATGCTAGACAGGTACAGAGACATTAAGAGTGTCACTCCGTGTCCAACCTAAGGGTGCTTGTAATGTGTATTGACTTCTAGATATGAACAGAGAGGATACTGACAAACCTGGTCAGCCATGCGTAAGGGAACTGATGATTGACTGACTGTTTCATGTGGAAAACTGATCCAGATTCATTGTCTCATTATTTACTGTTTGTTTTTTCTTTCTTTCTTTCTTTTCTTTCTTTCTTTCTTTCTTTCTTTCTTTCTTTCTTTCTTTCTTTCTTTCTTTCTTTCTTTCTTTCTTTCTTTCTTATTCTCTGACAGCCTGAAGGCATTGAAAAAGAAGTGACCCAGAGTTTTTTTATTTGTACAAAAGGTAAGAGGATTTTTTTTAAATGACTGATTAGTCTCAAAGAAATTTTATCAACCAGGTCAATTTACTTCTTCTCCCTTTACATTAGTTCACTTGCCATGTCTTTTCATTTTAAATTCCTCTTAGAAGATTACTTTATCTCCTGTCTGATCTTGATTGTATAATTTTAGCAAATAAAAAATGCCTAAGAAATATTTTTAAAACCTGTAGCATTCTCCTGCCTCAATATACTTTTCTCATCTTGTATATTCTTAGCTCCTCTTATCATATAACTACCACACAATACTGGTCAATGAGAAATCAGGAGCATGTTGCAATATTATATAATATAATCTTTGCTTTGGTGCTTTTAGGATTAAATAATCCATAGATATATTACTGACCCTCGGTCATTTTCTTTATGTCCATTGAAAGTACTGTTTCACCTAGTTAATTGTGATTCAATTTTGACACTTAACCAGAATCTGTAAGCTGTACCTTTTGTGTATGTGTTTTTGTATGTCATAGTCAGTAATTTTTATATTTTTACATTTTTACATTTTTACATAGATAAATGTTTTAAACACTAGATTAGTGGAGAATGGAGACATAGATATATATACCATTTTCTGAATGTATTGCAATTCTAAACTTGAGTCCTCAGTTTTATTTTGTCTAACAAGCTATTTGTAGAGTAAAAATAAATAATGGAAGCATTAAGTGTTTGTTCTTAAAATCTACTGCTTTTGTTTGTAAAAATCAAGTCTTCACTTTATTTTTTAATGGTATTTCTCTTTTCAGGTACCAAAACCTCCAAGCAAGTAGTGTTTGACTTGCCAAATGATATAATAGAAGGATCTGCCAGAGCCTTTTTAATTGTTGTGGGTAAGTTGATTAAATTGTGCTTCATACTGATATACAAGCTTTGGTTGAGATAGTCTCAAAAAACTCCTAAAAAAAAACAAATAGAGAGATTTTCTTAATATATCAATTGAAGGAAATCCTTGTTCAGACCATGCTCTATGCTTGTTTCCATATAGGATCTGAAAGATCCAATTCCAAATCTATGCCCATGTGAAACACTAGTCTTGGTAGATGATAACTGGTATTCAGAAAACAAAAGGTTATATTATAACCTTAATCTGAAATATTAGACTCACTTATCAGGAATCCGAATGAGCTATGCATGTTAAAGATACTGGCATTTTCCTCTAAAGGAGGAGATATTTTCTAAAAGGCAAACTTCTTATCATTAACACATTCTGTCATTAACACCTCTTGGAGAGGGTTGGATTGCGGTTTGTATTTCACAGGGTAAGCTTCTCAGAAACCAAACAAGCAAGAGAGAAAAAAAATGAGAAAACAAATGCATTTTTCTCGCCTCCTGTTTTGTCTGGTAATGAGATTTTCAGAAACACTTTTTCATATCAGAAACCCCTCTAATTTAGCCCTCATGGCTGTCTCCTATTACAGTACTTTATGAAGCTTTTTCTTATTTCCACCTTTTAGAATCAGTTAAAAATATTTCTTATTTGCACCATGCCTCTTTAATATACAGTTATTAAGGTAGAGATGGCAATTGTAAGTAATATGACTCTCTGCTTTTCCTATTTTAGGGGACATTCTAGGAGTTGCAATGCAGAATCTGGAGAATCTTCTCCAAATGCCCTATGGATGGGGCGAGCAGAACATTGCCCTTCTAGCTTCCAATACCTATGTCCTTGACTACCTGAAAGCTACCGAACAATTAACAGAAGAAGTTAAATCTAAGGCGATCTATCTCTTATCCAATGGTGAGATGATTCAAGTAGTTTCTGTCCATTATAGATGAAATACACATTTTCTATTATTAAAATGTCATAAAGATGTTCTGATGTAGTAGTCTGGTAAAGCAAAAATGGACCTGAACCTATATACTAGTGAGTCTTAGCTGTTTTTTTTTTATGCCAAAATTTGTATGGTTATTTAGCTTTATAGTTCAGAATTGTAATATTTCAAATTATGAACTCAGTGATTTTTTTAATGCCTGGTATCTTATCTGTTGTTATAAATAGTTGTTATAAATGAATCATTTATTGACTTCAGGTATATTCACTTATTTATATTCAATTGCAATAAAGTGATCTGACTTAAATGCAGAAAGCAGGTATATGAACTGTAAAATCTGATGTCAAAGAAAAGCCAATGAGTGAATTTCTAAAATTCTTTTAAGAAGCGTAAAACTGAATGAAGTAAAAAAAGACCTTAAAGCAAAAGTATTCATTAATAAAGTATCAATGAGAAGTTTGTAAACTGGCATATTTACATGTTATTTGTCATCAAAATTTTATAAAGTACGAGTTATTTCTTCTCCATTAGATATAGGGTACTTAGGTAGGCATAAATTTCAGACATTATAATTGAAAGGGTTATTCTAGAAATTTTCTTGTGTCTAACTCCAAAACTCAGAGTTTGTCCGATGCTGTTATTTTTGTTTGTTTGTTTCTTTCTTTCTTAGGTTAAAAAGTAATTTCTACTGTGTTGTATTTTAGGTTATCAAAATCAGTTGTCTTTCAAAAACTCGGATGGTTCATATAGTGTGTTTTGGCAGAGGAACAAGGAAGGAGACATATGGTGAGAGATTTAATTTTTATCTTCAATAATACACAAATCATCTGAAGAGGAATTGCACGAAGGTGAAGGTGAAGGTTCAGTTCAGTGGAGGTTTACAAGAAAAGTGGCTTTCAAAGTGAATTTCCAGGGAAGAATCCGATAAAGCCAGAATATTTTATTATTCTTACTCTGCGACAGTCTACCGAGAGTCTTGAGCAGTTTGTTTAGCTATCGATCATTTCATGGCAGCTCCCTGTATCTGTAGCTGGTTAACTTCAGGGAAAATGGCACACCTCACTCTGTGCTTCTCACGGAACTATACTGATTCAGGAAAATTAAACTAGAAGGCCCCAAATTATCTGTTTACAACAGGTCACTCTCCACATATGCATAGTTGACTATAGAGCAAGGCCTTTGGATGTAAACACCCTGAAAACTAGGCACTCAACTTTGTATAGAGACCTATTGAAGATTTTTCTCTGACTCCAAAGAGCCACTACTGATCAAGACTTGTTATGAACGGTATTGGACAAGCTGAATGAGTCCATTACACAAAGATAGCAATAGGGATAAAACTGATGAGTAACTGGCATTGTCATTTCTACTTAACTTTTGCTTTGATGATCTGCACTACAGGTTCAGCGCTCTTACTTATAAGACATTTGAGAAAATGAAAGAGTATACATTTATTGATGAAACAGTTCAAAAACAGACCTTAATCTGGCTTTCAAGCAAACAGAAAGCAAATGGCTGCTTTGAAAGTGATGACAATGTTTCCAACAATGCTTCGGAGGTGAGGAACTAATAAAATGAGGCTTTTTTTATTCCTCTATGTTACCTCCCTTCCCTTATGTCTTGGTAACCACAACTGGAACATGATCATTTTTTTGGTGTGTGTGAATCTTGTGCCTTCTGAGTCTGCTGTAGTCAAGACCCTGTGGTGTGCTAGTCGACAGCGGCCTTCCTGCTGCATACATATTTAATCACAGCCTGGCAATAATTCCTCCTGTGTTTTGTCTCTTACTTAGTCTTTAATCTATACACAGAGTTGATCCTCTGTAGTAAGTAAAATGGAAAATAGGAGAGAAATGAAAACCTAGAAAAAGTATATCCATAAATTTGGAAACAGACAATACTATTCTAAAGGAGAAGGTCTTGAGTGCAAGAAGAATATAAGTTCATTCCTAGTCATTGATGACCAGGAAGTTTCAGGGAGACTACCTGATAGTTTACATTGTTCAGAGAAGCGAGCTCTTCCAATACCTTCTCACAGAAAAGCACATTGGTCAAGCCTGCCCTAGGCCACAATGTGCGTGAGGTGAAATGTTTTTGGCAGAATCTACCCCTATACTTTTCTTGTCCATATTTGGATAAATCACAAAATATTTCCCTTCCTCCTGATTCCCTTTCTTTGAAGATCAAAGATTGCACTCCACCTTCATGTCTTTTCTATCTATTTTGTTCCTCTTTGTTAGGAATATTCCAAAAGCTGGAAATATTCAAAACCCCTTCTCATGATATCTTAGCCTTCCCTGACACTCCCTGAAATATCTTGAGCTTTGGTTCTGTGATCTTAATAATCACCCCTCCCACTCATGGATTGTGGGCTACAAATTTAATCCACTTCACAACATGGATGAACAGCAAGTCTATGGCATTTAATTTTACTTTCAATAGTTGGGAAGGAATGCATGTCTTTAAATTATTTAACTCTCTTCTTCATTCTGATGTTAGTATGTAGAAAATCAAAGACATTTTCATGTTCTTTTCTATAACATCTTCTGTTCATCTTTCTTCTTCTTAGATTAGTTAGTGGTTACTGCTTTCCTTTGTCTTTTTTTATCAAATCCTTTATCTGTATTGTACAGTTAGTCTTCTGTTTCCATGGGTACCACAGACATGAAGTCAACTAAACTCAGACTGAAAGTACTTGAGGGCCAGAGGAACTACATCTGTACTGAGCATTTACAAATATTCCCCTCAATACTCCTTAACCAATACAGTATAAGAACTGTTTACATAGCACTGTAATTTGAGTACCCATGAGTTTTGATATCCTCAAGTGGTCCCGGAACCTACCCTCTATCCTCAAGTGGTCCCGGAACCTACCCTCTATCCTCAAGTGGTCCCGGAACCTACCCTCTATGAGTATGAATAACTATAATTAAATGTGTGTGTGTGTGTAGGGGGCCAGGTATTTTCAGTTAGGAAAAAGAAAGAAGCAAGGGAAAATTAGAACACTCCTTTGGAATGTTGACCTCACTTGTTATATTTTAAATGTGTTATAGACCACCATATTTTATTTTCGTATCCACCATGTGTTGCTATTTGCATCTTGACAGCCCGGTTTCTCAGAAATATCCCTTTTCTTAAAAAAAAAATATGTTTTGCTTAAATAGATGAAATGAGAGTTGTGTGCTAGATCAATGGGTCCCAGATGCCACTCTGAATGTTATTTGTATCAGAATCACTATAATCATCTCCCTGTCTTGTTGAGTTTTTAAATCATATTCTTTTGTGTAAGTCCTGATTTATGTAATGTTTAAATTTCTCAGGGTATATTTGTGTACAATTTTTGAACCACATTATGTAAAAACTTCTGTGATTTTGCAATGTAACAACCTTTCAGAACTGACTACTGCAACTTCCCAGAGTACTTTTACAAGGATTTTATAGGGAGGTTTACTAACCAATTTGTTTCAATTCAAAAGAAATTCTTTCTTTTCTTTTTTCATATTGATATCAAATACAGTTAGAATTGTATGAATTACTTGGAATACATATACAATACCAACCACATTAAATATTAATATGCCATTAAATATATTTAAAATTTTTATGACATGATTACATTGAACTTTAATGGATTCTTGCTCAAGAAACATTGCTATCAACTATCTAATTTTAAAATAACACGTATTTGAGGCCCAGACGTACCTCAATGCTAGAGTACTTGACTAGTTTTTTTGAATAACTGGGTTCTATCTCTAGCACCACAAAAAAGAAAAAGACAAAAAAAAAAAAAAACATGTTCAGGTGTTTTTATGAACAAGGGTCTTCTCTCCATTATTTCTTTCATAGTTAGTTTCCTTTCAGAAGAGCAGCCTTTCTTTGGTGCCCTGCCATCCAACACGACTCTCTGTTCTTTTTTTCTTAGAGTGGAGAGGAAGAAGCCATTGTACTCACTGCTTCTGTCATTGTGATGTTCCTTGAAGCTGGGCTCAACACTACTGTATGGATTCCCATCATTATTTGGCTTCAGCCACCCTAAATGCACATTAAATAGACTACATTCTGAGTGATTTGGAATTCTTAGACTGGGTGATACATCAAGAGAACATTTTCATTATCACCTTTAAATTGATGCTGTTTAAGTTTTCATTCATAGACTCCTTTGATAAACATTATTAGAATTTTCCTTAGGGAGAATATATTTAGCACACACACTCAAGTTTTCACACAATTTCAGGTATTCACATTATCTGTTAAAGTTCAAGCAAGAATTTAAGATTGAGAATCTCTTTTCTGAGTAAATTTATAACTTCAAATTCTGTTTCTCTCTGTATAACCAGTGAGTAAACATTTTCAACCTAAATGAGATTTATACTGGCTATCTCCCTATCCACAGTTCAACTTGTCTGATGCCAAAACCTATTCATAAATTAAGAGACAGGAATTTTTAGGATCATTACCATATCTTTAGAATCATCTAAAAAAGTGTCAACCTGTATTTAAGGCATCAAAGTAAAAATAATTTAGACCTTAAGAATAAATTTGTCTGCTTTCTCACATAGGAGAAATTTATGTTATAACTAAAATATTACTGATAAAATGTAAAAACTGTCATTTTCTTACAACAAAATTTTATTTCTCATATACTAACAATGACATTACAAATTTGTTTTAGTGATTTTTTAAGATATATTACACATGATTATTATTAATAGACTTGCTTATAAAATGTACTTTGAGACTGTATTCTATACATTATAAGCTATGATGAGCTGAATATTCTGAGAGCTTATAAAATGGTCAGTTGTCATTGTAAAATGCATGTTTTCTCCTCACTAGTTTCCTGCTTTAAGAAATGGGCTCTTTTGCCTGGAAGATGCCTTGGAAAGGGGTGTCACTAAGGGTTACACTCACGCAATCCTAGCCTACACTTTTGCATTAGCTGGAAAAGAAGAGAAAGTGGAAGCCTTGCTTCAGATCTTGGATCAATCTGCCACAAAAATCAGTAAGTTGGGTCATTTATTTTAGGTAGCAGGAGATGATCTTGAAACAAATCTTGATGAAATTTTCTAAACAATCGTATGGAAATTCTTTCTTCACCTGTATGATCCTGTTTCTTATCTGGAACACATCAGTGTCCCTTTATCTTGAAAGAATATTATATATTTTAGATTTCACTATTTTTCTTTCTTGATAGTTCCAGCTCAAATAAGTGAAGTAAAGGAAACCAAACAGAGTTCCATGCCATGGACAATAATAGTTACTTTTGATTTTAAGGAGTCGCTAGTTGACACTATATTAGTTGGCCAGTTTATAATAATAAAATGCCACAAATTGGTTAACTTAAACAAAAACCTATCTTCTCGTTGTTCGCACAGGTAGAAGTCTAAGATCAAGATGTCAGGCAGTATGGGTTTTTTCTTTTATAGATGGATGTCTTCTCCCTCTGTCTTCACATAATTTTTCTTCTGTGTGTGTGAATGTCTGGGGGCCTTTTGGTGTAAACAAATTTCCCCTTCTTCAAAGGACCACCTGTTTGGATTACACCTCACCCTTAAAGACTTACTTTAACTTAATGACCTTTTTAAAGTGCCCATCTCCAGTACAGACACCTTGAGGTCCCAGAGGGGAAGGTTTCAACATATGAATTTTAGGGGAACATAACTCAGTCCAAAACAGAGACCAGGAATGGAACTTGCATTACCTATCTGTGCAAATTTGTAAGGACTTGTTATAAGAACCATGTAAAAAAAATTTTTTTTCATAGTGACTATGTGAAGTTCTTCCTTTTTCTCAGATAATGTGATATACTGGGAAAAAGAAAAGAAAGCCAAGATGGACAATTTCCCATCCTTTATTCCCTGGGCTTCTAGTGAGACTGAGCAGACTTGTTATGTGCTGTTGGCTGTACTGTCCCGGAGAACTCAGGACTTAGAGTATGCTAGTAAGATCGTGCAGTGGCTCGTCCAAAAGATGAACTCCCACGGAGGCTTCACTTCCACCCAGGTAACTGATGTGGGCCTGACGTTAATAACAGTGTGCTTTAATACAGAACATTCTGCTCTACCATGAGCTTAGGTAGCAAAGATAATCACCAAAGTTCACCTTCCAGGTTGCAGAATTTTTTTTAATCCTATTTTATTTGGGCAACAATTATTTATGGACAGTTATTATGTATCAGGCATCCTGAAGGAAATCTCTATATACAAATAAGTAAAATAAGACCTTTTCTTTATGCCCTATTTGTAGTTTCCTTTACACACCAAAAATAGAATGCAATTTTAGAACATATTTTTAGCATAGTCATCAGTGTCTTGGTACATTAAATATCAGACAATGCTGTACTCAGGCTACACATCAACCAAAAAGAATGATTTCACCCTAATCCTATGGTCTATGCAATGGACAAGGAATGTGAGAGGAATGAATAACAGGAGAAATTAATTAACCATAAAACTGATAACTTTTTTTCAGGGAAAATTGAAAGTGCAAAGAAATGCAGATTTATTTTTATAAGGAAAATGTTCATTTCTCTCATTTTTTAGCCTTAGTTTTTTAGTAAAACTATAGATGAATAGAGTCTTCAAAGATCTTCCAAATCTATCTTTCCTTCTTTTTTCTTTTAGAAACAGGGACATTACAAATTTCATTCAGTAAATACAACACATAATTTTAAAATATACTTCAACTTCAATTCCAATTAAGAACACGAAAAAGAGGTAGAAACAAAGGGAATAAAATGGATAGAAGAAAGATAGAAGAAAGGAGAAAGAAGCAGAACAATGGAAGGCTTGGACTGTTTCACAGAGTACCATCCTTTGAAATTGTGATCAAGTGCTCTTGACCCATAGACTGTTAGCTCTTGTTCAGAAGAAATAACCTCAAGAGTCCACCAAAGAGAACTGACCGAGGGAGCTCTAGATCACAGGACTTTGAAAACTGGAATGGGTGGGGATAGAGGAATGCTTTGGAGGGAATTTCCCTTTCATTCTTAAAAATTATCCATACTGGCTTCCATGCATGTTTGTTTGTTTGTTTGTTTGTTTGTTTGAGATAGGGTCTCTCTTTGTAGTTTAGTCTGATCTTGAACTTAGTGGGATCCTCCTGCCTCAAACTTCCAAGTGCTAGGATTATAAGCATGCATTGCCACACCTAGCTTCTGCAGGTTTAAATAGTGTAAATTCTTAGAGATTTCCCAGTCACATAATTTCACAAATGACTGTCCAAACCAGGGTCTCCAGGAGATAAGTCCCAGAACATCTAAAGATCTAAAGCCACATTGGCAAATGGAATTTAAGGATGAAGAAAGAGATAAAGCTTCAAGGTTAAGGCAGAGGAATAAAGCAAGGAATAAAGCTTCAAGGTTAAGACAGAAAACAACACTAGACAGAAAAGGGCTACAAGACAAGTGTCTGAAAAGTGGATTCAACAGTTTTCCATGCACCTGGGAAGTCAAAGCTGAGAGTGCAAATGGAGCAGGACTCCGAGAAGACAGGGAAATTTGGGAGTAAACCCAGAAGTTGGGGAGATGGAGAAGACAGCTCAGCAACAAACTCCAGAAGTAACCAGCAGACCTTTGTGTTTGCTTTGAAGCTGAGTGGCACCTGAGGTACTGTGAGGTCACCAAATTATGCAACAGTTTTACTTTTAGGATTGTTTTCAAGAGCAGAGGTTAAATTTAATCAAAACATTTAGAAAAGTAAAATAAAATTAAGATTTGTTGAAGAAAATTAAATGGTAACAATTTTCACCAGTAAACATATGTTTTATTGTTCAGTATATTGCTTCTCAGTGTTCTGTTGACCTGTTTTAGGAATGCTTCTATGAGTTTATTGAAAGATTGTAGTCAAATGAGGACTAATATTGTATTATAATAGCTTGTACTGTTCTTTACAGGACACAACAGTCTGTCTTCTTGCCATAACCAGCTACATGAAATTAACCTTCTCTAATGATCGAAATACAATCACCTTTATAAGTGAAGAATCCATTGAGACTTTCCAGGTTAACAAGGATAACCGCTTACTGGTTCAACGTTCAGAACTAACAAAAGCTGATGGACAATACACAGTCGATGTGGAAGGACAAGGTTGTACATTTATTCAGGTAACAGAAATCTCCCTAAAAAGGAGGAAAATGCTTGCCAGTGGAAAATCCAGTTCAGTTATTATATACGGAACATGATTTTGGCATTTTGCATGATTCTATATTTATTTCCATTCTTTCTCTCCTTTGTTTCCTAATCAATAAGAGAAATTATCAGTTATGTTGTGAAGAGGTACTCCCTTTAAGTGTACCTGGCTAGTAGAAGTTTTTTCAAGTATTTTATCTTCCTATTTCTAGAATAGACAGAATTCTGTTTCAAGTATTCTATCTTGCTTAAATCATGCTGTTAAAGATTCTGTGTCTGTTGAAAACTAAATTTAATGTAGCCTGATTCTCTGATGAGAAATCTGTAAAGTAGTTAAGTAATGGAAATACTACATAAAAAATCCTTCAGTTCTTATTACAAAATGAATTTTCTCTTATTTGGTATATGTTCTAGGCCACCCTCAAATTTAATGTGCCACTACCCAAAAAGTCATCTGGATTTTTACTTTCCTTGGAAATTGTAAAGAACACCTCTTCAGATGCGTTACAGACTAATTTCGACCTTACAGTGACCCTCAAGTAAGTGTCAAAGTCTGATATTATCTACAAAATTAGAAAGATAGTATATCAAGAAATAAACATTTTTAACAGGAATGGGAAAACAAAATAGGAATCACTGCAACAATGATGATGATATTATATATACATCATGATCCCTTCATATCTCTTTGTAGACATTACATATAGGTGAAACTTACACATTTGGTAGAACTTCAGCTAAATCAGAGCTAGGAGTATGAGCCAGAATAATTTATACACTATGTAAGTATAATTTGAAAACTTTTGCTACAATGAAATTCCAGCACTGTTTTTGTTTTTTTCATATGGAGGTACTGCCAGTTTGGGACAACAGAGATACAACACTTCCTCCTTAAGACAAGTTCACATAGCCCTATAGTAGAAAGACAGCGAATGTTTATTTTATACTTATAAAGACCAAAATTCAGATTTTTTACTTTTTTGAAGAGAAAATAATTCTCTTGAATCAAATATGATTTACAGAGTCCAAAAGATTTTAGCCTAAGTTCCTATGCAGGTTAACACTGAGTAAAATTAGTCTGGGAGACTTGTCCTAAGACTCCTAAATATAAAATATCTGGAATATCAGAGTTTTGAATTAAATACACTGCAAAAATCTTAACTTCAGGTTCAGTGATGCTGTGTAGAAGCAGAATTGAGATTTAGAATACCTTGTGGGGGCACATTCCCTTCGTATTCTTCAACCAACTGCCTTTGAAGCAAAGATCTTTCAATGTTGACTAAATGTAAAGCCAGCATGAGTCTATGCAATTTGCAAATGAGCAAGATTTGTTGCAAGTTCTGACTCGGAGACCTTAGTTATGCTTAAGAGCAGGATTTGGGAGATGTTAGATTTAAGTAATTCTTTATCTGCTCCAACATATGTTGTATATCACCTCATCCCTCATCACACAGTTGTGATTATTCTGTTGCTTGAAGATGGCTTTCCTTGGGTTTCTCCACTTCTGTTTTCACCTGTGCTCCAGGACGTTCCTTCTGGCCTCACTATGACATAAGTCACTTTCTCAGCTGATTGACTTTTTTCTTTTTTCAATTTCAGATACACTGGGACTCACAATAACCCCAGCATGGTCCTTGTGGATGTAAAGATGCTCTCAGGATTTACCCCAGTCATGTCATCTATTGAGCAGGTACATAATAGAAGCATTATCTTTCAGTACAGAGAAATTAATAGTGTATTTAGATAAATTAAACAAAATCATAGAATTCTTCACTTAGATGAACCTCAAAGTTCACAATTGTGTTTTTGTTGTAATGAAACATGAGTATTGATGTTCACAATTTATAGCAAAACACTGTTATTATTCACCAAGGATCATAATGTATTTCTTCATTTGGTTTCTATGTGTGCTTATGAAAACACTATGATATAAGGGAAATCTCCTAAAACAGAACCTGACAAGATAAAAAGCATGAGCATTCACTCCACAGTGATACTTTCATGTATTTTAATATCTACTCCCCATCTTTCCCTGCCAATTTTTTCAAAGCTTGAAAACAATGGGCTTGTAATGAAGACAGAAGTCAAGAACGACCATGTACTTTTCTACTTAGAAAATGTAAGTTCAGCAATACTGTTTTTCTTTCATGGATTTTTTTTGTCTTCTGAGGAGTAGTCAGATTCTTCTGTTTCTTATAGTTATGTATGATAAGATCAAGAAAATATGGTACACAAAAGATGACAAATGTTCTGACCCACTGATCATCTTTCCTTGTTAACACTCATTGATCTTATATAAAAAAGCCTTAATCCCTGAGTAGACAAATCTGAAGTTGAGAAACATTATCTTCACATTTTCATTTCTCATATTATCTAACATAGTTTGGCTACATAGTAGATATATAATTCTTTTACAGTTTAACTTAAATATCAGTGAAATCTGGCATAATTTCTTAAAAATTCATTGCAATTAAATATATTTAAGGTGTACAGTGTGGTGTTTTGATGAGCATATACATAGTGAATTGGCTAATTAAGATGATTAACATGTTCATCTCTTAATATAATTACCCATTTTATGTGATTAAAATCACCATTGATCAACATGCTTGGCAAATGTCAAATATACAAAGAATATTAGCAACTATAGACCTCATACTATATACTAGCACTTCAGAAAACAGTCATTCTACATAATCAAAATGTTATACTTTTGACAAACATTCCCCCCATTTTTCCTCCCCTGGTAACTATCTCTGTACTCTCTGCAACTATGAATTTAACTTTTTATGTTCCACTTCTAAGTGTGATCACGTACTATTGTATATTACTCACATAGACATTTATATTCCTCCAAAGTTTTAAACTCAATCCCTTGCACTTCAATAAGAAATGGGAATTAAAATTTCACACAATTTAATGTCAACTAACTCACTTTTCTGTTATGTATGATAATGGTCACCTCAGATCTCTTTAATTGGATTGACAATGAACTTCTGGAAATAACTCTGTCATTTTCCTCTTTCAGACTTGCTATAAAATATTTATAGTTTGCATCTTTGTAGGTTTTTGATACAGCAAACAGTTTCACTTTTTCTGTTGAGCAAAGCAACCTCGTGTCCAACATTCAGCCGGCTCCAGTCATGGTCTACAATTACCATACACAAGGTAGGAAAGCATCATGGCCTAATGCTATGAATACAGCAGCTCCAAAAACATGTCTGAGCAATTACATTTTCCAAAATCAGCCTGTCTTCAGATCAAACAATAGACAGTTTTACTTTGTATGAATGACTTGTTTTTCCCCATGGTATAACTTCTGCTTGAGGCAATTTCCAGTTAACAGAGTTTTCAATATTTATAATATTTTTTATATATAATATGAAAAAGCTCCCCTTTAGCTTGACATACAAGCCATATTATGCTTCCACGTCTTTTTTGTTTTGGTCATTGTCGCTCTGCCAAGACTTACGATGTTATGCTGTCTCTATGGACTTTGACTTAAGAATGGAGTGGACAGTGTTCTGAAATATTATAGGAAAATTTTGGAAAATTATACTCCAAACAATTACTAATATACTGCAGGGACCATAAAAAAATTCTGTGGAAGGTTGGTACTCTTAGCTTCTTATAGAATCTCATGTGAAGTTTGTCAATTATTTGAATTCTGTCTCTTTCATTTATAATTGAATGCATTTTATCAAGTTGCAAACTTTAATGGAATGTTTATGGATTTAAAAACTAGGGAGTGCTTACATCCTTGAAAATTATTGAAAATTTAGATTTAATGTGCTTATTATATTGTCTTACATTAGCTGGTTACAGATAGTTGAAGATTTAGTAAGGATGCATGTTTCTTTATTTTCCAGATGAATATGCCTTTGATTCTTACAACATTGATAATATTTCTGTTTCCCAGTGAGACACAGAGAAGGAACAGGTAAGAAAATTAACTGCATCATAGCCCACTGAAAATTTATCTGGTAAGGAAATTACAAAAATAGAAAACTAACCAGAAGTATAGTACAGTGGCACAAGCGCCTACCTGGCAAGAGCAAGGTTGTGAGTTCAATCTCAGGTACCAAAAAAAAAAAAAATTAGAAAATTACAGAAACAGAGAAGTCTCTAACAGTTCATACAATTTGTATTGCTGTGTGTAATACGTTGGTACTCTGATAATTATTAAAATTTTATTAATTCCCTAAAATAGCCTTAAAGGTTTCACAGTTTATAGTTTTTATTAATCTTCTCATTTTTGTTTTATAAGTTGACAGGTCGAACATGTATGTACATCTATTTATACACTTCAATATAGCATATGTGTATGTATATACACTTTTGTATCTATACATCTATATATATATACACACATCTGTTTATCATTTAAACTGTGTTTTAAATTCTAGGAGGAAAACTACTTGTTTAACAAGTTCCTCTGCTATGTCATCCTGAGAGAGAATCACAACATACCACAGATCTTGAATAAACCACAATCTACTGTATCTTCTTGTCAAATTTTATCTCTTTTCCATTAAATGCTATGATGTCATATCTGAGTTTGTGATTTTCTTTTTTTCTAATCATTTATAATTTTTATTCTAGAAAATTCAGGGTTTTGTTTGCTAGAAACTTGAACAATTTATTGTCAGTTCTGAATTCAAGTTTTAGACGTTATGGCATACAGAATAGGAATCCTCCAATATCTAGAGAAGGAGGTGCAGGTAAGGAGAGAAAGAGACTAAATGAAAGTTGAAATGGACTCTCTGAAAGGTGAAGGAAGCAAAAATAAGCATGCAAAGACAAGAAGACACTTAGACTCTTCTCCGTTAAATGTCATCAAAAGGGAAGGAATCAGTAAGCAATAATTACAAATCAATTGATGGATTAATTGAGTTCATACACAAGATCATGCAGTTAATCAAAAGGCATTTTATGTTTTACAAATTATTTCATTGTTCTGGCTGTTTAACTTATTATTGAAAATAGTACTCAATAACTATTCTATATAATACTACTATAATGGTATTAATGCATTATTATAAAAGTCAAGTTATATCAAGGCAAGGAATAGTTACTGAGTATTACTTTTCAATGGTAAGTTATATAGAATGGTTATGGGAGTGGTAATACTCAATCACTGTTCTTTGCAATGATTTTTACAACTGATAACTGTAGGATAATAATTATACAACTGGCAATATATATTCTATCAGTTCTGTTCCTCATCAATGTACCAACAAATGAATGTCATATGGCACAAACTAAATTACCTTCATTTTCCTTGAAACTTTATCTCAAATGTACAATAGAAGAGTCATATTTTCCTTGAGTGATATCTTTTAATATTCATGGAGATGGGTTTTTATAAAAAAATATGAGTGCTAGTATCCAATATAAATGTTTAACATGCCATGCTTTGGTAAATAGGAAGACTAAAAAGGTATACAGAAATTCTTAACACAGTGAAATAAAGTTGCATAGCACCTACATGCCTGGACACTGAGACGTACACTATGAAATCAATTAATGGACACATCTGTTAAAGCCTCAGGTGTAATTTAGGTACTATAGGCAGCACACAATATCACGGAAACTGCAAGAATAAACAAGTCTAATTATCTTCAATTAAAATACTTTACATTTTAATGTGGTATATCTATATTTTTATGCAATATATAATTATACAAGAATATTTATTAGGTAGGTTAACAGCATTACATTATATCCCTCTGATATAATGCAGAGGGATGAGAGATGATGAACAGGATTAGAGCTGAGAGTGTCCACAGTGGCTGTCTGTGTGCTAGAGAGCTGGAGGAACCAGTAGGTGATCAGTTCAGAAGCCACAGAACAACAGGGATCAAGGATACAGTACCAGTCCACAAGTAAAGAAATGAAAGCTCCCTGGAGAGTTGCTGGTATGCATCTGCATCGGGACATAACAATGAATTAATATAATAATATAAAATAATAAAAATGACTATCCTTACAGGGCTTAATTCTAATGCAGGAAACCATGTACTCAAACAACATAAGAAACATAACAACAGATTGACTATGTATAGGAAAGGAGGAATTGATGAGTGATATGGGAACTATGCAATGTATAGAGGGATTAGAGGATCTAGAACATTCTAGGAGACAGAATCAAGAGAAACACTGACAAACTAAGCCTGATGTTTAAGGCTTGAGCAAAAGTTTTGAAGAAGAGGAGAAAAATAACCACATAGATATCTGAAGAAAGACTTTCCCGGCTGTGGAATCAGCTAGCAATCATCTTTAAAAAAAAAAAAAAACCCCTAGGTGGAAGTGTGTCCTCATTTTCACAGCAGCTAAAGTCACTGTGGCTGGAGCAGAGAGACAAAAGGAGGGCACACAGTAGCAGGAGGTAAGGAGATAGACATCGTAATGGAGAGCCACGACAGGTAGGGGATGCAGGGTCAACATTAGGACTTTAGCTTTCACTCTGAGCAAAATTGAAATCACTGTAGGGTTTTGGATTGGAGAGGAAGATGACCTGGTATTTTAAAAATAATTACTGACTGCTGTATTAGGAATAGCCCATCAAAGTGCAACAGCAGAAGTGAGGAGACCTGGTAGAATCTTCTAGAGATTTGCAGGCGAAGGTCATGTTGGCTCTGACCAGTGTCGAAGCAAGGTAAGTGGTAGAAAGTGTTAGATTCTAGATATGATTGGAAGGTAGATCTACAATGCTAGTCCAGCAACAAACTTCTGAACCTCCTTCCTCATCTCTCATCCCTCTGATATAACGCAGTAGTCAAAATAGAAGGTCTTGAAAAATGGCACTTGTCTACTATTGTGTTTGTTCATCAAAGAGATTTTCCCCGGTTTTTTGTTTGTTTGGTTGGTTGGTTTGCATTTGAGTTTTTTGTTTTGTTTTGTTTTTTTGTTTGGTTGGGTTTTTTTGTTTTGTTTTGTTTTGCTTTTTGTTTGGTTGGGGTTTTTTGTTTTGTTTTGTTTGTTTGTTTGGTACTGGGGATCAAACTCATGATTGCATGCTTACCAGGCAGGCGCTTATGCCACTGAGCTAAACCCCCACCCCCCTGCACCTTTTTTAAATTTAAAGAGCTTGTGTTCTTCTCAGACCTCAGGTGCTATGGATGAATTGTAATTTTCCTAAACCAACTACATCATCATGTAGGTTAAATTCCATGATTCAAGCCTCCAATATTTATATTCGGCTTTAGAAGCTTATGGGAGAAAACTCTCAAAGTCAGTAGCCATGAGGGATGAAGAAAGCAGGATACAGAAAGAGGAGCCAAACTACAAGGCAGTCTGCCAAAAGGTCTCAGTATATACACTGGGGGATTGTTGGGATGATGGTGAGATTTCTCCTAATTTAAGGCAAGAAAGGCAGGCCTTTACATCAACAGAACATGCAGTATTGCTCAGTAAGGTAAGGCAAGAAACCATGGTGACATGTCTCCTTAGGCTAAGGGAAACTCAAGGCTGAATTCATCTGAGCGTGAACAGCCTCCAACATGCCTAACTGAGGTCATGAATGCCTCTGCCAGGAAGAGAGAGGGAAAAGCATGGGTCAGCAGCTCCTACCTTGTTCCAGCCATAGGGATATAAACCAGGGTTGCAGAAGGAGCTGCACAGGAGAAACTGCTGGCATGGCTTCTGCAACAGTGTTGCTTCTTGGTTAAAAAAAAAAAAAAAAAAAAAGAGGAAAAAGGGAAAAGGAGAGGAGAAAAGGAGAGATGTAAGAGAACTTTTTTTCTACAGACTCCTTTCTCCCAGATTCAGATATTGTTAGGAGGAAGAAATCTTTATTATAACCAAAAGGCAAATATTACTTGAAGCAGGGAGATAGCAAGAGATTGGGAAGAATGAACCACAAGCCCTCCACAGGTCCCATTTTCTCTAGTTTGGGTATCATTTTCCTACTCTAAGAAGAGGTATCCAACAGTCATCTAAACATTCAGTTTCTGTAAAACATAAAATGTTGAGGATGAGCAGGGTTCTGTGGGAGGGTAGGAAGATTTCTCAAAGTGACATCGGTCCTTGAGGGAAGGGGCTTACTGGGAGAGTCCTGGTCAAGAGAGGTTCAGGCTGCCAGGGAAAGGCCAAGCCAAAGCGGGAGCAAGGGTGGCTCAGTGAGGTCAGGGCACCTGGAGACTCAGCAAACAGAGTCCTCACTGGATTGGCAAGGTATTCTTGCCCAGAAATAAAATATTTGTACTTCTCTGAAGAATGCCTTTGTTCTGTTTAATATTTCAA
>RJWM01021728.1:0-35028 GCA_004363535.1 Dasyprocta punctata
AAGACCCCAGAAAGCATGTATCACAGTGAATATCATTAGACATACAGCAAGATGGAGTGATATTATTAAAATAAATTCTAAAAGAAATTGTGGTGGATTAATTAATGGTAAAATTGTAACTCCCAGCTGAACTGAATCAGCTTGGTGCTGGATGTGAATAACTCACCTGAAGATTGTTGCTAGCAACATAAAAGGAGAACTGGAGGAGGAGATGGTGCCCTGTTGTTTCTCCTGTCACGCTGGCTTTCCTGATATAAACTCAACTGTTCTTATTATGAAAGGAGACTGGGTCCTTGCTGTCACTGAGGATGGCTGTTGTTCTTTTAGGAGGAGCTCTGGTTTTTACCTCGAGCTCTGCCTCCTGGCTCCAGTGCAGATCCCTCAGCCTTCTGGTATGGATCTCTCATCACAATGGTGCAGACTTTCTAGCT
The DNA here is from genome assembly GCA_004363535.1 of Dasyprocta punctata. NCBI lineage: Eukaryota > Metazoa > Chordata > Mammalia > Rodentia > Dasyproctidae > Dasyprocta > Dasyprocta punctata. Next base: position 432 of record RJWM01021728.1, read on the forward strand.
TCCACCACTGACCTTTGAGCCTTCCCAGTGCAGATCCTTCATACAGATTTGCATAAGACATTTAGGTCTCCAGCTGAACTCATGGAGGACATTGCCATAGGCTCTAGGTCTTCAACTGGACTTGTGCAGGACATTGCCATGGGATCCAGGCCTCCAACTAGATTCTTTGGGTCTCTAGAATATGGACAGATCTCCTGCACTCTTTTGCATTAGACTTTTGGAGTGAATATTATAAAATAATCCTATAAATTATGTTTTCTATATTAAATATTTCCCTTGTAAATGATAGCTACAATAGAAATGAACTTTCTTGACTAGAATGTAATAACAAATCTCCATAGAAATAGACATTTCACTGATGAATTATCTGAGATAGCATTCTCCCTTGTGTGCTTTTTTCTCAAAAATCTCTCAGTGGCAGTGCTCCAACAAAATGTGCAAATGAAGTGACAGAGAAGGCATGGGAGCTAAAAGCAGAAAATCACCCCACTGGTGTAAGTCAAAGGTAACACCCCTGAACCAAGTACAGAGGGTAACTATATGAGATGGAAAGAGGTCAAAGACTTCTGAGAGGGAGATATGCCACCACTAATCCAACTGGTAATTCCAACACACTAGAAAGAGATTAATCAATGGGAGATGATTTAATCAAAGGTGAGATGAGATTGGAATATAAAATAATGATAATCATCTAAGCATTTAATAGTAGGACACTAAGAAGAAAAAGAGATGAAAGCATAAATTTATACAAAAAAGGAAAAATTGCCATATGTGAAAATAAAAAGTTGTAAGTGTGAGGTCATGAATTCAATCCTTGGTACAAAAAAAAATGAAAATAAAAAGTTATATTATCTATTGGTCAGAATTGCTGGAAGAAAAGAATCAATATAATATAGAATATATATTACATATAGCATATATAATATATACTGCATATATAATATATAATACCTATACAAGGATAAACCTACAGGATCAGAGGTAGGAAACTCGTCAGTGGTCATCTGTTCACTGGAGAGGCAAAAGATCTGGAGTATTTTTAGGAATCTCCATAATGGATAGCATTTACATGGTTATATGAAGTATAAACACTATGTACAGTTTTCCTTCTGTATGTGTGAGGCAATCATCCCAAGATCTTCCCCTCACTAATGACCACACTTATGTGCATGCACACGCACACAAATATTCAAATCCATGTGTACCCAAGTTTCTTACATTAAATGGTGTGATATTTACAAGTAACATATGGACACCCTCTGGCATACTTTAAATCAAATTAGTTACTTATAACACAAATAACGTGAATAGTTTTATAATCTATTGTTTAGTGAATAATGACAAAAATCAGCATAAGTTCAACTTGCATGATTCATTTTCCAAATATTTTTAATCTGTAGTAGATTGAATCTAAAGATGCAGAATCAAAGGATGAAGAAGTCTGATTCTTTTGATTTGACTCAAAATATTATAAAATTCAAAGAATAGGGGAAAGGGAAGAGTCAAGACTTCAGTGAAAAATGAGAGGTAGAGCAGAAAAGTAAGAAAAGTAAATACCACTTCTAGAGTCACTAAGAAACTTGTAACTAGAGCTGAAAAGTTTAGAAATACAAGTCTATGAGTGTTATTAAGAATCCAGGGATAATAAGGTAAAAAGTAGGTGTATCTAGGGGCAGAAAGAGAAAAAAAAAAAAAAAAAAAAGAAGGAAGGCCCTAAGTAAACTTGTATTTCATCAGTTAAATTGTTATACTCTTATCTAACACTAATGTAAGTAGAAACTAAAGAGCAAGAAACTTAGAAAAGGAAACATTTCCTCAGAGAGAATGAATTTTGACTTGAATTTTCAAGGAAAGAAAGATGAGATCCGAAAAAAGAAAGTCTATTTCAAGGCAGAAGAACAAGTAACAACAGAGGGAAAAACTAGAACTACAATGTGTTATGTACATTACAAATTTCCTATGGTGAATATAATCATTGTGTACCATAAACATGTAGTAATAAAGGTAAAAAAAGACAAAGTTTTTTGTTGATATCTTATGTTTATTTTGAATAACTCCCTTTTTTTCTCAATTTTAGCTTTAGTTTCTTTTTTCTCAATTTTAGTTTAGTAAAAGTCAAGTCAAGTTCCCAGTGCACCTTTCAAATTGTTTTACAATGTAAAATTACCATCACAAGTTATCTCGATGTACTTGGACTTCCATGACCTACAATGGAACTTCGGGCAGGTACTAATGTACCCATTTTAAAAAATATATTACTGACATTCATAAACTCCCTCTCCTAAACTGCATGTAGTGGGTAAGTTATTGCATAAGAGCATAAATCAAGCCAATGAAATATATACCAGTTTTTTACAGTTTGAGCCTATATAAACCTCAAACCATAATCTTGAGGGACAAAGTAGCTCTAATATTTCAGAACCTAGAATAAGAATGAAATATGTACTTAATCTTTGTTTTAGACAAATGAGATTAGTAGCTATAGGAGTATAAAAGAAATATAATCTCAATATTTCTCAAGATACTTTCATCAAGTGTTACTGAGCTCTGCAGACAGCGCTGACAGATGACGCTAGTGAGAGTCTCCTCTCTACATCACAAGATGTGTTCCCAGCCATGCCTGAGGCTGGACAGGGGAGCCAGAGAAGGACCAGTGATCTCATGTTTAGCCTGGCGCTGATCTTCTGAATCAAAAAAAAAGTCTTTCTACAAATCTCCGACCAAAATGACTTTTTTATTCTCAAAAAATGTGCTACAATTCCAGAAAACAGGAATATAAACTATTTATAGAAGTATCCATTTTATTGTATGAAGAACTATTATAATATTAATAGACTGTAACATTTAATAAAATAAACATAAAATAGAAATTAATAAATAACTGTATCATATCCAGTGATTTATTCCCATATAGTATCATAGAGATACCAAGAATAAAAAATAGATTAAATGGGCCCTATATTTCACTTCATTTATTCAGTAAAGTCATAAGAGTTTAAATATGTCCATTTTATAACTGTGGAATTTCAGAATGACTTATTTCTTTTCTCGTTAATATATCTTTGTATTCAAAACTGCATTACTTTAAAGAAAGTCAGAATTGTGTAAAGATAGAAAACCACAAAAAGTACATAAATCACTGATTTAAGCATATTTGTGTCTCTTAAGGAAACTATAATTCAGGACAAACTTTCTTAACTTGGAGTGGTTTAATATTCTTTACCTTAGCATTTGCTTTTTTAAATTAATATAATAAAAGCATATGAAAAACACATTAATATGATTAAACATTTCAAATGTAATAACATTGATCTATTCAACAATTAATCCTCTGCTTTTCAATTTAACTCTCATATTAAGATTTACAAGAACAAGTCAGACTGTATATTCAGAATATGAAGGATGTTTAGGTATTAAACTGTAATGGAAAGCAGAAATGTTTCAAGAGTATATTCAGAGTGTCTTTAAACCAAGTGAATTAAGTTCATCACAGAAAATTCACTATCATGTAGTGTCTCTAATATGAGAGACCCAAAATATAAGTAATTTAAAGAATAAAATAAAAGAAATGTGTTAAGAGAGAGGGACATGGGCTCCATAGAGATGGAAAGGGGATCTGAGGAAGTAGAGAAGGAAGGGTGTGGTGAGAAGTAAAAACAGACGAGGTGCAATATGTATACATGTCAATCCCCCAAGATGAATGTAATCACTATGTGTTGCAAACATATTGCCTAATAAAAAATTTTAAAGTGCATTTAAGGCACATGAGAAAAATAGTAACACCTATTTCCCCAAATTTGGGGTTGCCTGTCACACCCAAATACCTATTCATCTTTGAAAAGACTTCACTAAGATTATTATAAAGAGAAATTGTAAGAAACAAAACAGTAATATCAATGAAAGAGAATTTCACAGAAAATGCTGATTGCATTTGTTATGGTTTAAAAACTGTCTTTGAGTTTGTGTATGCTTAGAGAAGTGCTTGGAGAAAGAATGTCCTTGGGAACAATCATAAACAAAAAACTCTATGGACTGGATTTACAAAGAAATAAATATATACATAGTCTATAATGGCACTGTCTTGAGCACTGTGCTGGCAATTTTCCAGGAGCCTTGGGAACATGCCTAATTTTTATCTAAATTTGCACACATCTTTATTGAAAGCTCATAGTCTGTGAAGATTTACTCACTTTCATGTCCTTTGTCACAAGGGAAAAATGAGATCCTTCTTTCTCTCTCTCTCTCTCTCTCTCTCTCTCTCTCTCTCTCTCTCTCTCTCTCCTCCCCCACCCCGCTGCAGTATCCATCAGGAGTCTAAATCATATTCCTTGAGATCGTTCTTGGTGTTACTAATATTTAAAGAAATAAAAAAACCTGTAGTCACACCTTTAGTTGTAGAACTTATTCCCACGTAATTTTCATAATGGAAATTGCGTTGTACAAATGAACCACTGAATGAGACTACAACCCAATGTAATCCCTGTTATAAATTTTCCACCTGTATGTGAAAAATATTTTCTCAAGTACTTTCCTAGTGATGTTGCTAAAAAAATTGACATCTCATCAAAGAATCACTTCCTCCATGTTCATTTGAAAGCATATTTCTCTGCCAGTTATTCCTACCTTCTCTCTTTCTACTGCCTACTTTCTCTCAGAGTAAAACTATCTTCAACCAAAATTTTAAAAAAGAAAGATACATAGAAAGAAAGAAAAGAAAAAGAAAAAGGAAAATAAAACAACTTAGAGTAGTCTACATTGAGTTACTGCCCTCAATATTTACTGGCAAATTTTTTGAAAAATAATTTAGGGTTTCTTTCTCTACTTTGGAATTCCTTGCACTCTCTTCTTAAGTATTTTTGCTCCAAAAGGACCACTTACTTACATGAGACAAAATCCCATGATTTATCAAAGTCAAGTCCTCTTTTAACTCTTGTCAGTGGTAACAATGACAGTAACACTATATTATCAGCTGACGATACTGAAATTGAGCTGTACGCCTCATACTGTGATAAACACTTCAAGTGTTACTGTATTTTTCTACACAACAATCTTTCCATTTTTTTATTTGAAAGAGGGGGAAAAACACAGACAAGAAAAACAAAAAGCAAAAGGGACAAACAACAACAGCAGAAAAAACAAATAATAACAATATAGGCTTTCAAAACAAGATGATGGGAATTTAACAATGGTTGTTATATTGCATATTGTTATCTCCAAGAGCTGCTTAGATTACCAGGTATACACACTCAAATTTGGTCTAATCCTATAAGTATTGACTGTTCTTTTCCAAGAATTAATAGAATTAGTAGTATATTCATTTCAGCTCTCATATATATATGTGTGTGTGTATATATACATATATATATATCCAAATTTGTGTCTTTTTTCTTTTCCCTTCCTTCTTTTCTCCTTTTCCCTATCCCAGTTATTTTTCTCATCTGAGCAGTTTCTTACCCTTTCACAATATTTATTGTAGATTTTGGATTGTTTTTACTCTTTCATTTTCTTACACTAGGGAGACAATATGATACTTACACATGTGAGTCTGATTTATTTCACTTATGAATATGGTCTCAACTCACATCCATTTGCTTACAAAAGCCTCAATGCAATCCTTCTTTACAGCTGAATAGTATTCCATTGTTTAAAATTACCACATCTTTTTTATCCATTCCTCAGTTGAGCGCCATTTTGGTGATTTCTATGATTTGACTATTACAAATTGTGCTGCTATAAACATGGGTGCACATTTATCACTGTGGTATGTTTTCAATTCTTCTGGGGAAATGCCCAAAAGTAGAATAACTGGGTCAAATGGGACCTCTAATCCTAGCTTTTTGAGGAAGCTCCACACTGATTTCCACAGTGGTTGCACCAGCCTATACTCCCACCAAAAGTTGAGAAGAGTTCTTTTTTCTCCACAGCCGCTCCAGTATATGTCATTGGTTGATTTCTTGATTTTGATCATTCATTCTTGAGTGAGATGGAATCTCAATGTTGTTTTAATTTGTGTTTCTGTAATGACCAATGATGCTAAATATTTTTTCATATATTTATTTGCCACTTGGATTTCTTCATCTGAGAAGTGTGTGTTCATCTCAGATGCAAATTTTTGGGATGGGTCTTTGAATTTTGGGGACATAATTTTTTAAAATTCTTTAAATGCTCTAAATAGAAGTCCTTTGTCTGAGGGACAGTTGACTAACATTTTTTCCCAATTCGTGGGTTTTCCTTTCACTCTCTTGGAGATTTCTTTTCACATGCAAAAAATCTTTAACAAGAAAAGATACTAGTTGTTGATTCTGGCAAATATTTCCCATGCAGTTTGATTTTTGTTCATGAACTTTCTGCCTATCCCTATGTCTTCAAGATTTCTATCTACTTTGTCTTCCAGTAGATTTAGTGTTTCTGTATTAACATTTAGATCTTTGATCCATTTTTACTTTACTTTAGAGCATAGTGATAGACCTGGGTCTAGTTTTAGTCTTTGGCACATGAAGAGTCAGTTTTTCCAGCACTACTTATTAAAGAGGCTGTCATTCTTCCAGTGAAACTGTTTGACCCCTTTGCCAAAGATAAGATAGCTGGGTGTGTTTGTAATTTTGGCTGTATCTTCTAATCTGTTCCATTGATCTTCAGGTCTGTTTTTATGCAAGTACCATGCTGACTTTATCACTGTAGCCTTGTAGTATAATTTCAAGTGGAAGATTATGATCCCTCCTCCTGCCTTTACTTTTGCCCAGAATTGCTTTTGCTATTCTAGGTCTTCTCTGGTTCTAGATGAATTTTAGGAACTATTTTTCTACATCTCTGAGGTATGTAAATGATATTTTGATTGGAATTGCATTAAATCTGTATAATCATTTACTTCATTGGAGTTTTGTGGGTCTTCTACATAGAGTATCATGTCATCTGCAAATAATGATAATTTAACTTCTTCATTTCCTATCCTTATTCCTTTTGCTTCTCTCTCCTGTCAAATTACCCTGGCTAAAAATTTTTGTCCATTTAGTAAGATGTTGGCATTTGGTTTATCATGTATGGCTTTTATTAACTTGAGGTAAGGATCATCTACTCCAATTTTCCATAAGGTTTTTATCATGAATGAATGTTGGACTTCATCAAAAGCTTTTTTCTGCATCTATTGTGATAATCATGTGATTCTTCCATTTGGCTCTACTGAGGCAGTGCATTATGTTTATTGATTTGCATATATTGAACCATCCCTGTATTCCTGGGATGAATCCTACTTGATCGTGGTGTATAATCTTCTTGATGATTTGTTACATTCTGATTGCCAGTATTTTATTGAGAATATTTGCATCTATGTTCATTAGGGAGATTTGCCTGTAGTTCTCTTTTTTTGTTGTGCCTTTCTCTGATTTTGATATTAGGGTATGCTTGCTTCCAGAAATGATTTAGGGAGAATTGCTTCCTTTTCAATTTTATTGAAGAGTGGAGTATTGGCACTAATTTTCTTATAGAATTCAGCTGTGAATCCATCAGGACTTGTACTTTTCTTTTTTGGTAAGGTTTTAATTACATTTTCAATTTCATTATCTGAAATTGGGTTATTCTGCAGTTTTATAGCTTCCTGATCCAGCTTTGGCTATTCATATGTTTCTAGTACTCTCTTCATTTCCTCTGTGGTATCAAACTTACGAGACTAAAGGTTTTGAAAGTAGATATTGATGATCTGTATTTCCACAGGGTCTGTAGTGATTTCACCCTTTTCATTCCTTATTACATGAATTTGAGTTTTTTTCTTTTCTTTTTTTTATAAAGTTGGTTAGGGGTTTATCAACTTTATTTATTCTTTCAAAGAAACAACTCTTTGATTTGTTAATTCTTTGTATTGTTTTCTTAGTCTCAATTGTGTTAATTTCTACTCGATCTTTATAATTTCTTCCTTTGTTTGGCCTTCGTACTTCACTTGCTCTTCTTTTTCTAGATGTTTGAGGTGTAGCATCAGGTTGCTTATTTGTGTTCATTCTCTTTTCCTGATGTGTGAATTCACCACAATAAATTTCCCTCTGAGGACCACTTTCATTACATCCCACAGGTTACAGTAAGTTGTATTTGCATTTTTATTTGCTTGTAGATAATGTTTAATGTCTTCTTTAATTTCCTCTATGACCCATTGATTATTCAGGAGGGTATTATGTAATTTTTATGTGTTTGTGGAGTTTTTTCAGTTTCTTTTGTCATTAATTTCTAGTTTCCTGGTACTATGATCAGATAATAAGCATGGAATAATTTCAATTCCTTTCCATTTACTTAAGTATGTTCTGTGAACCAGTACATGTTTTATTTTAGAGAATTTTCCATGTGTAGCTGAGAAGAATGTGTATTCTGACAGTTTTGGGTGGAATACTGTATACATGTCTACTAAGTCTATTTGTTCACAAGTTTGATTCAGTTCTGTTATTTCTTTACTGATTTTTTTGTCTCTTTGTGTCAATGGAGTGTTAAGGTATCCCATTATAATTGTGTTATTGCTTGTTTGATTTTTCATGTCCATAAATGTTTGTCTTATATAGCTGAGTGCTCCAATATTTAGTGCATCTATATTTAAGATTGGTATCTCTTCCTCTTGAAGTTTTCCCCTATCCAGTATGTAGTGACCTTCTTTATCTCTTTTGATCATTCTTGGTTTGAAGTTCACATTGCCTGCAAACAGAATAGCTACCCCTACAGTTTTTCTAGATTCCTGTTGCATGAAGTATTGGTTTCCATCCTAAGACTTTAAGTCTATAATTTTCCTTTTGGTTTAGATGGGTTTCTTGTATACAGCATATGTTTGGATATTTTTTCTTGATTCATTCTGTCAGTATGTTTCATTTAATTGGTGAATTGAGGCTATTTACATTAATGGTTGTAACTGATATATATTATCTTACTTATATATAATCTTACTTTTGTCATGTTATCTTTCTGCTGTTGGTTATTAAGCTTTCCCCTCTGTTTAATTGTTTGCCCTGCTTCGTGGTTTTTTCTTTTGTTGTTCTTGAAATTGTAGTCATTTTTATGCCTATCTAGAATATCTTTCAGTACTCTTTGTAAAGGTTGATTTGGTGGTCATGAATTTCTTGTTTTTCTTTTTATGGAAGTATCTTATTTCTCCATCAATTTTGAAGGACAGTTTTGCAGGGTACATCAACCTGGGTTGGAGGTCGTTTGCTTTTAAGATTTGAAATATTTCACTCCGTGCTCTTCATTGTTTTGTTGAGAAGTCTGCTGTGATTCTGATGGGCTTTCCTTTATAGGTTATTTGTTTGTTTTCTTTAACAGCTTTTAATATTGTGTTCTTATGATGAATTTCAGGGATGTCAATTATCGTATGTTTGGGTGTAGATTTATTTTGGTTGTGGCTAATTGTAGGTCTACGTGCTTCACTTATCTATATGTCAGTTTCCCCATGCCTGGGAAGTTTTCTGCTATTACTTCACTAAATAGCCTTTTTATATCATTTGTGTTATCACCTTTTGTTTACACCTATCAATTTATATTGTTTTTCTTTGCATCATCTTGCAGCTGTTCAATTGATATTTTCTGGTTCCTTGTTATTTTTAAGAGACCTTTCCTTATCTGGTCACTAGCTGTAATCTTGTCTTTGAGGTCTGCAAGTTTGTCCTTACATTTATTCAAGTGGTTTTGCCAACTCTTCATGGAACTTTTGGTTTCCTGGATACCTTTTTGTATCTGTTTCGTGCATTCTAGCTGTTTCTTATATTGTTCTTTCAAGGTTTCCATCATTTTCCAATGCTCTTCTATTTTTTTAATTATATCCTCTTTAGATGTGTTCAGCAATTCTTTCATTATGTTTATTATTTCTTGTTTTACGTTAGAGATTATTTCTGATCTGATTTCTTTTACAGCTTCATGGAGTTGTTTCTTTACTTCAGTTGCTATGATTTCAGAAATTTCAGGTGTGTGACTAACACTTTCTTCCATGTCCATGTCTCCTGGACTTGTTTGGGATCTGCTGAAGGTTTGAGATTGCATTTTGCTCTTTCATTTTGTCATTTTCCTGTATTCCCTGGGTCAGCTGAATGCAAAATCCCAGTCACTTTCTGAGTTCATGATGGCTGCCCATACTGGAGGGTGTCTCCCCAACAGAGTGAGGGTTGTTAAACAGGTCTTGCCAGGTGCCAAGTGGTGCACTGAAGGTCCCCAGCTGAGTGGAGTACACTGGGAAGACCTTCAGCCAATCTTTCCATTTTTTAAACAACAAATTGAAGAAACTGCAGCTTCATGAAACTGACTGATTTCTTAAGATTGCTCAGCTGGTGTGCACTTGGGCACCTTGCAGCACAGTATTTTTTTATTTTCATTAATGATCCATCATTCCTTCCTTAAATTCTCTAACTATTGTCAGGTCTTATCTGGCCCTCCTACTTCTAGGAGATGCTATCTCCTTCTCCTGTTCTTCCATATTTCCTGTGCATGTAGTCACATCTTCCAATGACTTTATCCTCTTAACCATTTTCATCTTCTCTTTCTGAGGATAAATTCCAGGTTTAGGCTTTTGACCAAGATACCTCTGATGCGGGGCTGTTTTTTCTCTTTCATTTGCAGAACACTTTTCCTCTTAGCCTTCTTATCTGATTTCAAAAATTAAGAATGTTATACACTACTTTTTAAAATCTTTCTTCCCATCCTCTCTGTTTTTAATCATACAAATTAAGAACCACATCATTCTAACTATTTAGTTGCAATTTTCTTGCAATAAAGAACAAATTAAAAACCACAACATTTAGAGTCAGAAAGACCAATTCATAAACCAGTGAGCTCCAAAACTTACTGTATACTCTAGAGAAAATTTCTTCACCATTTTAAGCCTCAGTTTTTCTCTCAGGAAAATGAAACTTATGGTGCTGCTGTGAGGATTAAATAGAATTATAAATAGCTCAACAAGATAATAACTCAACCAAAAAAACAATTATGGCATTATCAATCTGAATTGTCCACCCCACATTCTTCATAACTCATTTGCTATAAAGCACTTCCTATTTTTTAAAGAAAATTTCATGACTTCTGGTTATGACTCAGTTTCCTTAAGCTTCTGTAACTTCATTGCAAGGCTCTTCCAGGTATGTGTTCTATTAGACCTTCTCTCATGTCTCCATCTCACCACACCAGCTCCAGAGTCTCTAGGGTTTATCTGAGCTGTCCTCCCTGACTTTACTTTCTTCTATAGTTCTATAGTTCTTTCTTCAGTAAGTACTTTAATACATTTTTACCCTGATAAATTATTCATAAATAAAATTTCCATTCACCCTATATGATAGAGAAAAAATTTCATCCAATCAAAATTTACATTACCTGGAAACACCCAGTTAAAATGAATCTCTCCCTTTTTTGTGCCTGCATCCCAGCCTAAATCTGTTGCCCTACTTAATGAAATCTGACCCTTTGTCAGTGTTACTTAGCTACAAGACCCTTTCTCAACATGACAGGACACAGACACTGTCAGCCTTCTTGTCCTCTCATTTCACCTATCTGGTGCTTTTCAAAAATGTTCAGTAAACATTACTTAAATTGAAACAAATTAAATGTTTTCAGAGCTAACATCCTGTATAATTAATGACATGGAGGAAATTTCAGTTTTCTTAGCACCAGAATCTTCTCCCAAGAAGAACTTGGTCTTTTCAGGAAGAACACTTTGCTGTGATGATTGGTATGAGGCATCCATAAGAGAAGTGTGGAACCCACAAGTGGGCGTATCTGGGAAAAACAGATAATCTATAAACTCGTTCCTGCAGTGATAGAGGAAGATTTTGTGAGCAATAGGGGCCCATGAACTTGAAGGGAGAGCTAAATTTCTTATGATGAGAATAGATCTGAGAAATGGTGAGATGCTGGTGAGAGAAAAAGATGCTGTTTCTGGGAAGAACAGAAGTGTCAAATGGGAATTTTTCCACATGATGCTTAGTGTTGTCAAATATAAATCATCTTCCTAACCTCCTTATGAAATACTCAGTGAGATTTCATCTTGCATCTGAAAGTACTGTAGAATTTAAATTGGTTTGGAGGTTGAGGAATGTGGTAATAAACCTAAGCTTCCTCCAAGATGAGCACAGGACAGGAACTGAACAATTTAGCTATATGTGGAAAATATTTATATGACGCTCTGTGAAAATCCTGTGTTTCTATGTTATGGAGACATAATAAATTATATAATGACACCAATGATCTATTTCTCCTTTTATGCTCCATATATTGTAATTTCCCAAATAAGCATCATGTCCAATCATCCAAACATTTATTATTTTTATTTTAAAGAGAAAAAACAATGAGAAAGAATTTCAAAACAAGATAATAGGAGATTAACAATGGTTAATATATTATGTATTGTTATCTTCAAAGTAGTTGCTCAGATTACAAGACATAGGCATGAAAATTAATCAAACACTGTAAGTACAAACTCTTCTTTTCAATGAACTAATAGAAAGTAGTAGTATAATTATTTTAGCTACCTTGGGAATATGCATATATATATTTTCTTTTTCTTTCCTCCTTTTCTCCTTTCTGCCATCTCAGTTGTTCTTTCCTTTTGATCAATTTCTTCCCATTCCACAGTATTTATTGTACATTTGGATCTTATTTACTTTTTCAGTTTCTCACACTAGGGAGATGTATAGGATATGCTATGTACCCCCAAGTCCTCATACTTTTGATGGGGCTGAGTCTGACACTTGTGATCAGTTTGTTGTCTAGCGCCAGGATTAATGGTGCCAGGATTAATGATGTGACTGCTACACCCGCCCAGGGGTGGAGCTGAGATACAGTATAAGGGAAGGCGGGTCTTCCTCTTGCTTGCTTCCTGGCTTCCGCCCTCTCTCTTGCCAGCGCGGATTGTGGCTTGCAGCTTGCAGCCACCATGAACTGTAGCCCTGTCATCCCATGCTGCCTTGGAGCCCACTTTATGGACTGAAACTCCCGAGAAACTGTAAGAATAAACCTTTCCTTCCCTAACTTTGGGCGTCAGGTATTTTGTCTCGGCAACGAGCGAAAAGTAACTAAGACAGGAGACAATACAATGTTTACACACATGAGTCTGATTTATTTCACTTATGAGTATGGTCTCAAATTGTATTCATTAACTTATAAAAGCTTCAAGTTTATCCTTCTCTATAGCTGAGTAGTACTTCATCATATAAAAATAACACATCTTATTTCATTCATTCCTTGGTTGATGGGCATCTGGGTTGTTTCCAAGATTTAGCTATTACAAATGTGCTGATATAAATGTGGGTGCATATATATCACTGTGATATGTCAATCATCCAAACTTTTTTTGAAGAACCAACAAAAACCAGGAATTTATCAGGTGGAAAAAGAATAATGATAATAACAATATTTACTTTTTAGCAATAACATGCTGCTTGCAATGTGCCAGCCACTGTCAGAAGTTATCATCTCATTTAATCCTATCTAAAACTTAATACTGGTAGTATTCCCATTTTACAGGCTTAAAGTTTAGAGAGGTTGAAGAATTTGTCTATAGCCTCAAAACTGATAAGAGACAGGGTCAGAAGTTAAGCATATTTTCATCTATTTATTGCAGATATCTTAACCAAAGTATTTACTGCTATTAAGAGACCCAAAAGTGTATAACATATAAACCCTGCTACTGAAATGGTCACAATTTATCTCAACAGGTTAAACAAATTCCTCTTAAAAGGCAGCTTGCAGAAAATGTTTGGAATTTGAGTTTCTTTTCTATGATAAAAATAAGCAAGTCATTTGAGGTATAAATATGCTGAAAGCCTCGGGTTCTAACAAAGCAAGAATTATCATACAGTCACAGTGTCTCTGGTTATCTTTAGAGAAGAGAAACACCAGGATTATCATGGTAACAAGAAAGACTGAATTAGCCAAACACATTGATTATATTGGTGAACCATGAATTTGCAATCAAGACAGATATCCTTAATAATATTTGCAAAGGACATTCTTTGTATCTATAAAAAAAAAAAGGTCTAGAGACCGGGGATTTAGTCCAATAGCACAAGCACTTTCCTGGCATGCACCAGGTTATGAGTTCAATCCCTGATTCCAAAAAACAGCTCTACTTTATTTTTTAGTAGACTTCAGAAGTATCTGACTTGACCGTTTTCCCAAATGCCCACAAGTAAATACCACATACAACCTAATATATTTTTTAAATTATCCCTGCTATTCTGGGTTAAATGACCATTATATTTTGAGAATTTCATTTTGTGCTATCCTTAATTTGTAAACCAGTAGTAAGTTGTTGTGTTCCCACATAGCCATATTCTAATAAAAACTTCATAACTGTATTTCTTATTCTACTAAGAAACATCACATTTTATCCTTGGAAATCATTTAGATAAGAAGAAATTCCCTAAAAATTGTGCAAAATTGAAGTTAAATTTGGAGTCATTTGAACAATGAGAAATCAGAAATTTTGACCGGGAGTTTTTAAAAAAATACTTTCTGGACAAACACACTTTAAATTATTTAATAAAAATTAATTTTTGTGAAGAACAAACTTCTAGGAGACTAAAACAAGGAGTTCAAAGTTAATATAGATATTAAATATTATTTTAGTAGTAAATAATGACTGAGTGATCTGAGATAAAGAATGGCAGCTGTATATTTAGTTTTAAAATAGTGTCCTTTTATTCAATCTTTACTAATACTAATTGCATCACAGGATTTAAATTTATGTGATAGACATAAGTGAGTTTATGTGTTTATACTTCCTCTTTTTAGCCCTTAAGTACATATGGCTTTCAACTAGCAGAAACAAAAGTGCCAGAATATAATATTGGAGTGCCTTCTTTGGAGGTTAAGATACAAATTACCTAATTAAGTCATACACTCTGTGTAAACAAATCACAGATATGAAATCTATGCAGCACATAAATGCTTATCTTAAACATTGCATTGCTTTATCTATGAAAAGAACAATAAAATGACACTGGGGCAGTTAAATTTATCAAATTTTGCTTTTTAATGCCTAATTTTAATTTAATGTACTTTGAAAGTACTTCAAAAGGAAGACATAATATATGTGGTGTGTATGTGAGTGTATGTAGTGAGAATGTTTATATGCATGTGAAGAATTAAGAAAAAATTATTTGCTTCATGTTAACATGAAAACTTTCGTCATTTATATGACCATGTTACAGAATTAGACATTTCAAGAAAGTACAATTTTATTATAATCTGCTTCTAAAAGTTTGGTTCTTCGCTCCTTAATTCATTACTGTATTTTCTCCATTTATTTCCTATTCCAAGTCTATATCAAGAAACTTTGCCTTTTAATCTTGTGACAGTCACATCCATACTTTTTTTGAGGAAGCATTTCATGCCTACAATTCCTCCATAAAGTAGTCATTTGGACCTGAAATAATCACTAAAATCACTATTCAGTTATTAATCTCAAAAAAATAAATGCACAGCCATGGTTTACCAAGCTCCTCTGCAGGTTCGGAGGGCATGCATAGCAGAATACCAAACAGACAAAGCTTCTTGCCTTCTTTCCTGCCCATGTCTAACTGGCAATTGTTTCCTCTGAGCTCAAAAAGACATGAAAGCCAAATCTGAATCTGTATTTCCAGTTACTAGGTCAGTTGTTGATGTGTCATCAGTAGAGATTCTAAATTCCTAAAGGTTGCTTGAAAGGCTTTCTTCTTAAAATATGTGAGAAAAGTGTAATAAAAGCTTTAATCTGGGGCATGGCCATAAGGATAGTAGATTCCTGGCATACAAGTACAGTGGATAGCCAAAAGGAGCTCAAGTATCTCCTGAGTGGAGTACCCTGACCTCAGTTACTAAAAACTAAGACCCAGCAGGGAGAATAAGGTGGCCAGGATCAGAAGCATAGAGACAGAAAATCACAGCAGTCACTAGGAGAAGAATATCAGCAGGAACAAAGCAGAAGCTTTGGGCATTATTAGTTGATTATAATCCCTGCGAGAAGGCTTCCAGGAATACTGAAAGCACTGATTCTGAGGAAGTGAGTAAAGAAAACCAAAAGCTATTCACATTCTAACCTTTACGACACGGAGTTTTGCCTTGGCAAACTATGGCTGAGCATATGTATTTGAAGTAAGACAATAACAACTCTGAACTCCAGCATGCAGCCCCACTGTGATCTGTGCCAGGTCTTGAACAAACATAGTCTCACCACATGGCCAGGGGAAGATTTAGATCTTGCAGTCTTTTCCACAACAAGCTTTGGGAAGCAGGTTACCTAAACTATACTACATCCATACTACCCAAGCCTCTGGAGTTCTTGAACAGTTTAGGAAGTGAGAAGAGATCTCTCCCTACAGTAGACTTCCTGCTAATAAGCATATGTGGGAGTGGAATGATGCAGTAAACTAAGGAAATTATTACCAGACTTGGACTCTGGGATACTGAAAAAGTACATTCAGGTTGAGTTAAACCAATATCTAATTAGTATTTGTTTGACAATCTTTACATTTATTCTTTGCATTCAAGTTGAGAAAGGCTTAAACATAAGATGTTTAAGCTTTGTATTTGGAAAGATTCATCTGATAAAAACCTCAAATTCTAAATGGAAGAAGGTTTCTAGCAGTTCTTCTCCCTGACCCTATAAATATGAGCCAACATAGCAAAGGAAGTATGTGCTGCTTCCAGGTTCCATTCAACTCTCCGCTGCATTTTAAAACTACTCCCCACTGTGCTATCCTCAGAGGCGATAAAGAATAGCTGTTTATTACCAGATTTTCCCCAACCTCCATCTTCTTGTTCCCCTGGGTCCTTATACTTGAAGATTGTGATTGCATCTTAACGGAAATAAATCTTCTATGGAATGTCTGAGCTCTATAAGCCAGCTAACGCACAACCCATACCACATTAGTACAAGCCTTGGACATAGTGAACAAAAAGTTTTTGCCTCTGAGGACCTCTAAATGCCATACAGCTAAGAGAGTCAAAGAAAGTAAACTCATTTACCCAGGCTTCATGGCTCTACTCACCTGTACCCCCACTTCATCTCATTTCTCTTTACACCTTCAGCTGTAAGCACTTTGTTCTTTCAGACCTGTAAATGTATCGTGCTGCTTTGTGTCAAAGGTCTTTCACCACTCTATCATGTCTGTGTGGAAACTTCTTCCTTCATCTTTTCTGTAGTGAAATTATCTTTCAGCTCTCATCTTAGCCATCCTTTCTTAGACTCAGATCAACTCTCCTAATACATATAATCATAGTACAATGTCCTCCTGCAAGAGTTCCTATTGTGTAGTATGTTTATAGATATTGCCCGCTTGCCCTCCATGGTTGTTCCACAACCATAAGTTACAATAAAATTGCTATTATGCTCTTTTTCTTGCTCATCACTATATTCCTAAGCATAATGCATGATAGATATTTAACTCATACCCACTCAGTGACTGAACTGAACAAGGGTAAAAGTCTCAGTCACCTGTAATGATTACGTCAAGTGTAACAAAACCTACTGTAAAATGAGTAAATGCAAACTCTCATATTTATATCCATAAAATAAACTACACAACTACACAATTATAAAAAGAAGAACACAAAACTAAGAAAAGATCATATAAAAAGGCGTACTGCAGTGCTTTTATTAATGATAATTCTCTTGTGAGGTGAGAACATGACTACTCCAAGACAAAATCAGTAAGAAAATTATGTCTAAGGGCCAGGAGTTTGGCTCAGTGGATTAAGCGCCTGCCTGGCAGGCACAAGGTTGTGAATTCAATCCCTGGTACCAACAAAAAATTTTTTTAAAGACTGGAAAATTATGTCCGTAATATTTATTAGACTTTATCATGCAAACTTTATCATGCAAACTACATAATGTTAGTTTTATGGAAATGCCAATAAGTTGCAATGCATTCAAAGAATAGAAATTGAGATGAAGACGGTTGAGACACTATTATTGTCTTGTATATATTTATCGATTTGTTCATTCATTCACTCATTCAATTCATTCAGTGAGTACGACTATGTTGTAGCAGACAAAAAACTGGGTACCCGTATATATCAGTAAATTTTACAATGATCCCTGAATCATGTACCCTATATTCTTTAAAAAGAAGCTGCCCCTATATTTTTTCAACAGAGTTTATTGCCATTTAACATACTTGATGATTTGCTAATTTATATATTACAATATTATTATATCTAAAAGTAAAAAGTCTATAATTACCATGTTTAACTCATAAACAAAAAGAGGTAGACTATTTGAATATTCAGCACTATAAAGTAATATTTTAAATTTTCATAATATTTCAAGTGCTGTTGCACAAACATCTTGAATGCATGTCATTCAAAACTGAGAATGATATGCCTTTTTCCATTTTTACTCCTACAGCAGCATTTTTTGTTACATAATGAAAACAGTCAGAATTCCAGAATATGTATTTATTTCTCATTCAGAGAATTTTCAAAAGTAAGATTTTATATGTATCTCACGAAAAATTTAAATATAAGTTTTAATTACTATATTTTTCTGGGAGTTTTCTTAGTTGAAAATGACTAAGTGAATTTCAGTTGACAAAAATTCAATGTGAATACACTATCTTGAGTTTTTAAAAATAAAGTTGTTCCCTATATTTAAGCAGTGTGTGTATCTAGCAGATTCTTTACAGGGAGAAAAACAGCAAAACACACACACACACACATATGTACACATGCCCCATAGTGACACATAGACACACACATATACACACACACATACACATTTTCTTTAAAATGTTTCCGTTACTCCACAGAAGTCACCAAACAGCAAGCCTAAATGATTAGACTAACTCACCCAGCTCACAAGTCAATTTAGAAAGAGAGGGAGGTCTTCAGAGAGAAGTAAGTGGACAGATTGAAGAACGAGGAGGGGGGCAATGTTTTCTGGAAGTAGCTCTTAGAAATCCTGTTCACAGCCTGGAACTGCATAAATTTTCTCTGCATATGTTATTGCTACCTTGGGGGCCATGATAGCATATGCATTTTGGGTTTTTCAAAAAATAGATACATGTACATGAATATGTGTGTTTAATGCATAAATATTATGGTGACTTTACTTTCAGGGGACTCTGTAGTCCCTTCAGAATTTACTATAGTATATACAGTAAATAAACAGTAATATTGAGAAGGTATATATTTTTTGAGAAAATGCAAAGTAGGGTTGAAAGGGGAATGAATATTATTGCCCAATTTAGAATATCTCAGAAGTGAAAAATTAAGCCAAATAAACTCAGCAAGACAATATAGACATTTGGTAACAACACTGAATCCAGCAGACAAATCAGATGTATATGTAAACTGGAACACAGAATCTTGGAGAAGAAAGAAAATCACACTTACGCATTAGTACAAAAGCTAGAAAAGCTTAAAAAAAAGTTGTTAAAATTCATTATATAGTATGAGAAGAAGAAAATATAATTCAGATTAGATGACTTTAATAAAATGAATAAATTTAGTTTCTTGAACAATTGTAGGTTGTTATTTTGAAAAGAATGCTATTATTTAAGTGTACATTCCGTCCTTGAAGTACTTCGGTTTTCATAAAAGATATATGTTAAAAGTACTTAGTCTTACTGTTCTTTGTATACATGATAAGACAGCATGATAAAAGCAAATGATTGTAAAATATTTTTCTTTCCCTGTTAGTTCCCTCAAACACAGACTGACAAAACTAATATGAATCCCCAGAAATTCAGTTACTTCTAAGCTTCAGTACTCTGGAATACATAAAATAAATATATGATCAATGAAATGAAATATGACAAAATGTTTCATATTGATGTTTTTTTCTTTCAGAAATGTCTTTTGGTTAATGCCCTAAGTCACTTTTCCCATACATTTTCTTATTCACAATGTATAGATTCCCTAGGTCTGATTTCAAGTTTGGGGGAGGCTGAGGAAAAGTGGGAGATTTCTTCAAACCAGGGCTGTTCCTCTGGCTTTCACATGAGAAAATTGTTAGGAGCATTAAAGTATTCCTGACTACGCTGCATTCCTTTGTTCCGAGCAAGTTTTGGGAACACATCCTTTTCTCATTATATTTCCATAAAATATATTTGATCTATTCTATTCTTAGAATACCTCTGATGTGGTCTGTGAGTGGAGTACAGTATAAAAATATTTCTTTTTTATATGAGACAAAATGTTTCCATTTCTTAGACACATAAAAAATCACCATATAGCACTCTAAGAAAGTAAAACTTGTCTGATACATTTTGGTAGGGCTCAAAACAGACCACAGAGGACCCCCTCCTCTTTCATTGTAGTTCAGAACCTCCCCAAGGCACAAAGTCCTCTGCAGAACAAAAGGAAATCAAGGAGAAAGAAGGCCAGCCAGAAGGACTGGGAAAGATCCTGGGTAAATAGGTCTAGGAATGGAAATTTATATTTAGAGGAAACGAAAGAAATTAACCCTCTAAACTAAAAAAGTTCTATTGAATTTACATTGAGGACTAAAACATGGTCCAAAATCATAATGGCTTCGTGTGAACAGTTAATATTTCTAACTGTTGGTGAATAGTTGAAATATTTGCTTGGCTAATTCAATTTAGAAACCACTTGAAGCCTTGCCTACCTTTCTTCTACCTTTCTACCACGTGTACCCAGAACTCAGAACCAGATCTCACATCAACAGTCAGCCCTGATCCAGATTGTTGATGCTTTCAAAAGCAAGCAATGTTCTGAGAATAAGTTCTTTAGAATGTTTGTTTTAGGTATTCTATTCTGAGAGAAAAAATTCACTTGAAATCTAGTTTGTTAACACCCAACTGAAACAAAAAATTACTCCTACAAACTATAAAACCAAAGTGTAAAAGAAATTTATTATCAACTCTCCTTGATTATTTATATGGTTACATAGTTATAATTTTAATGATAAACGCATCTCTGCGAGGGCAAAGTTTTGCTCTGTCTTGATCTCTATATCTACTGTATCTAGATCACAGTAGTTTCTCAATAAATATTTACTCAAAACATGAATGAAGGGCCGGGAGTTTGGCTCAGCAGCTTAAGCGCCTGTCTGGCAGGTGCGAGCCTGTGAGTTCAATTCCCGGTGCTGCAAAAAAAAAAAAAAAAAAAAAAAAAAAAAAAAAAAAAAAAAAAAAAAAAAAAAAAAAAAAAAAAAAAAAAAAAAAAAAAAAAAAAAAAAAAAAAAAAACACACACACACACAAAAAAAAAACATGAATGAAAGAGAAACTACAACATAAATCTCAGTCCCATCAATACTGTGCCATCTTAGCACAGTTCGCATTTGAATTTTAAACCCTACATAAAATTTGTTTAAACAGATTTTAAGTTTCCCAAGAGTGCCCACCAGGTTTTCAGTAGCATATTCAGGTGCCCTTTCTTCAACAGCATTTGATGTAACAATATTCAAGAAGTGTTATTTGCTAAAAAATTCTACAGGAAACATACACCACTCTAATCATGTATTCTTTGCCTGCGAGAGTAGCTGGGGTAAAATACAGAATTATATAAAACAAGAGTGTTATAAAACCACTCTGATTTTAATGGAGTTTGTTCTCTTGAGATTCAAAGTTGATAAGCACAAATATATATCTAATAAACTGCACCAGAACTACATATCTAATTTTTAAAAAGTCAATAAGTAGGTGAGCTTAAATTTCCATGATTCTACATAACTTGGTTTTTGAGGTTCTGTGAAAAGTAAAAACCCAGTATTTTCTGCATATATGCTTCTTTTATGTTAAATGAAATCACTGTTTAAACTCAGGCAGCACCTACTTTGTTTTAAAACCTGTTCCTTCTGTTATTTTATGTAGTTTTTTTAGTTATGCCATTTATCACTGTTAGTGAGGAAATAAAAACACCTTTTTTCCTTGGCTTACAAATATTTGTTCCATTTTCCTAAAGTTACACTTGCTAATCTAAATAGAAAACATTTACCTGTTTCTCACTTGACCAACCCAACAAAAAGAAAGATGCTATCTAACTGAGACAAAATAAATTCATCTTCACACAAAAAAAGAAATATCAATTGAAGATAATCACAGATCACAAATGAAGGAGCAAGAAGAATGGCAAATACTTTGGAAATCAAGTATACAGCATTACTTTATAATATTAAATGTGCAAATGTACACAGGGTTCAAATGAGATCATAGAAATTCAGTAAAATTTCTAGTGCTTTTCCTCTTATTAAATTTTTTCTCATTATACATAATATTAAATATTAAAGGATTAGCAATCAGACTGAATATTGTCACTCAGAGATTGGCAAATTCTCTTCAGTATTTTTAAATGTGTTTTGCTAACAGAAATGGATAGAAACAAATAAATGAATAGTTCCTTGTTATTTCTATTTCATATGAAAAGAAAGGAGATAAAGTCAATCATCTTACTTCTCAATAATGCCCATCCATTGTGCATTTCTTCTAGAATTTCTACTGCATTGACACATTAACTGTCACCATTATTTAATATTTTCACTAACTTTTGGTTCTTAACCAAAGGTATTTTAAAAATAAGTTTTATATGACTATAATGAAAAATTAGTATTATATACCAAAAACTAACTATAAAATTTACCTCAATGAAAACCAATCTTATTAAATTCTATCTGATACCCATAAAAATAAAAAGCAAAAAAGCCTGAGTACTTCTTTCTCATGATTTTCATAAGAATATGATATTAGAAATTGCTAGAAGAAACTTAGAGACATGTATTATATACATAGTAACAGCAAATAGAAAACTTTTTCTTCCCTTAATTGGAAAAAATAGAGAACTCTTCAAAGAGAATAACTTTCTCACCATGTGATTCATTGTTATTTAACATGTATTTCCATACTTGTTATTTGTGCATTTGTGCACACTCTAAATCATCTCAGATTCACAGTCGGTATACATCCAACTTCGAAAGAACACGGGTATAAAAGAAAGAATATACTATTCCAGGCAGCAGATACTGACTCTGAAACTCAATCTGTCATTTCATTTGCAACCACAGCCCATACTTTGACTTCTCTGGAGGCTTCACATGACTCATAGATAAACAAGGGGATTCGAATTTTGTATCAGAATGGTTGAGCTGTGCTGTGATAATGAGTGACCACTAAATCCTACCAGCTTTATTTGTGTGTACTGGAAATGTTTATGGGTTTTTCTTAAACAACAAACTTTATTTCTCCTTTCACCTAGATGTTCTATGCAGTGCAGCTGGAGTCATTTTCCTGCTTTCTCCTTATCCTCACTCTAAGATTAAAGACAGCAGAGTTATCACTATCTGGAATATTGCTGATCATAATTTTAAAAAGTAGGTCATGTGACCTCACATAGGTTCAAATTGGAAATGCTACAGGTCTTCCACAACCCAGAAGGACAAAGTGTCAAATGTTTGTAAGTAGTCATAGTAACTCCAACAACTCAGTGTTCTCCCCTTCCATTTCATCCATTAATAATATGATTATTTTTAAAAAAACAAAGAACAATACACTCAAATTTATGACGTTTATTTATGACAGGATAAATGGCTTGGAAACTTTTCATATGTGAAACATAGATATGAAAATTTTGCCCTTAAGTTTTCTGTTATTTTTCACAATAAAAATAATAGATTGGAATTTGATATAAAACATTCAACTAGAATTTTAATGGTTAAACATGGAGAAAAGATTTTACCTTTTGTCCTAGAAAACACAAAAACATATGACCTAAATCATCGCATTAGTAGTAGGAATTATGCAGAATAAAAGAAAATAAACATGTTTAGAAACTTGTAAATGTTAGGAAAGTTATATAATCATTAAATAGCTAAAGTCTGATGTTAACGGAAAAACACAGTTTGATCACCATTAATTTGCCCACATTTTAAAAAACCAGCTCACATGTCAGCCATGGACTTGCCATACCCAGTTAGATTTGTCTTCTTCAGTTGCCTCTTGGTACCTAACATAACCAGGCTCAGAGCCTTCTGCCCAGCATGACTTGACTGTTAAAGTAAAAGTGATCTGCCTCTTAAACAGAATATTTTCTTACCATTCTCATAGTTATTGTGTAGTATAACAGAGATTTTTGAGTTAATAAACATCATTATGCCACCACATTTATGAGAAAATAGTTCAAAGAACCATCAAAGAAACATCAAATCAGAAGGTTGGTAACATCTCCATAGTTCGTGCCACAATTTGGAATGTGACCACTCTGCTCTTTAGTCTGTTGCCAATATAGTCTGTGTTCCATTCATCTCTCATATTCTTTGAGTTTTGATCTCTACTCTTAAACTTGATTTAAAACTTCGTTAACTCAGAAGCCAAGCTGCGACTTCTTTTGGTCAAGTGCAATACCTCCTACAGTTTTCAATACAGTCTATTACCAGAAACTTTTGTTTCAATGACACCTATTTGAAACAAAAGGAAGTGAGAATTTTAATTGGTAATTTGAAAAATAATTTTGAGGAACTACCACATATAGTTTTGGTAAACAACAGAAACAACCTACAAACCCAGAACATTTATTTTTGACCAAAGCCAAGTTTGCCTCCTAAGGAAACATTTGGCAATGTCTAAACACAATTTGCTTGTCACAATTGAACTGGAGGACAGAGGCAAGAGATGATGCTAAACATCTTATTATCCACAGGGTAGCTCCTATAACAAAGGATACCAATAATCTCAAATGTTAGGAATGCCCAGATCAGAGACCCTGCCATAAGGAATAGTGAAACAGTCAGCATGAAAAGCAGTTTTGATACGAACTTGTTAAAAATAGTTTCTTCTTTCCCCACTGTTCTGAAAGACAACAATTTCAACATTTGTATCTCATTAAATAATGTATTATTGATAATAACAACTGTTGATACAGACACATGACAAAAACTGCAAAAAGATATTATTGAGAAAACTTTTTGTTATTGAGAAGAGTTTGTGAATAGGAATACAAGCAGGTTTTTCCTGATTGCTTTACAACAGAATTAACATGGTCCTCACAAAAAGAAAAAAAGAACATAATAGCAGGTGACGTTGAATTTAGAAAAATTACATTTACACTGCCAACGTATTTCTGAAAATCTAGTAAATAAATACTAGGGCTCCTCCACAATTTGAGTTCAGTTAAGATTGGCCAAGAACAAATTCACTTTGCTTAAGGGTCTCAAGCAAAACAATAACATCCAATAATTTCATATATGATAAATGTATGATAAAATAATTATATTTCAAATGAATAAACAATATATAATTCATTTACAGAAATTTTTAACCAGATATAGTAGAATCATACTAAGGAAGAATCATTGGAATTTTGCAACCTGACCTTTTAAATTGTTTTACAATTTAGTTTGAAAATGCCATGGTCAGTAGTTTAATGCCAATTAACATTTGTTTGACAGTCAAATCTCCTCTGTTAGAAGGTAGGTTTTAGGACATCTTAATTGTTTTTCTCTCATTTCTGAAACAAAATATCTAACACCCAAAGTTAAAAGAGGAAAGGTTTATTTAGCTCATAGTTTGTGGAGGTTTCAGTCTGTAATCAGCTGGCTCCAAAGCAGGATGGAAAGTAGAGGGGCAACCATTGGTGCCAGTGGAAGACTACAGAAGTGACAAAAACAAAATGGGCAGAGCAAGCCTCTTTTTCTCCCTTATGTTGCATGCAGGCTACCCACTCTAGGGTGGGTCCTCTACATCCTATAGTATGAACAGCAGCCCTAAAGCTGCACCACTCTAGGGTGGGTCCTCTGCACCCTAGGATGTAGAACTGCTTAGTTAAGCTTCTAAACTTCTCAAATTGATGCAATGAATCAATAACAAATTCTAGATTCAGTTGCCTCCAAAAATCCCACCCCTCATGACTGCATGAGGTTCAGAGGTCATCCAGACCAAAACCACAGCATTCTACCTCTTACCCCTTAAAGACTCACATACATTCCTTTATGCAAAAGGCATTTAGTCAAAAAAAAATTTAAAAAAAAAAAAAGGCATTTAGTCCATCTCTAAGAGTTGCTGAAGTCCTAACCATTTCAGCATTTCTGAAAAGTCCAAGTACCAAGTCTCCTCCAGGATGTAAGGCAAACTCTTAGCTATGATCTTCTGTACAAATGAAAAGTTAAACATTTCCAACATTCAATGGTACAAGATAAACACTGCCGTCTCAAAAGTTACAAATAGGGGGATACAAAGGAATGGAACTAAAGCAAGTGCACAGAGCAAACATCGAGTCCTGTAGTTTCATGTGCAGCATCCAAGGCAATTTGTGGCAAGTTGTGAGCTCCAAAGGGCTTGTGTGGCTTTTCCTCTAATGAACTTTTCTGGTAGTTGTAACTCTCATGGCTTCTCACTTAGGCCCATTTTGTTCCCTCTTTGCAGGTTTCCTCAGATGATTCACACTCTTGATTTTTTCAAAATTCTGGAGTCTCCACTTCACCTTTAGCTTCACTCTCAAAGCTTCATCTCAGGGACACACTGCCTGGCTTCTCAGGCCTTCTGAAATAGAGGTGGAAGCCTGATTAGCCCCACAATTCTTGCATTTTGCATTTGCCTAAAACAAGCACCACATGGGTGATGACAAAATCTGCTTCCATCTGGAGCAGTAGCCAGGCTTTTCTCTCTCTTGACTGTAGGAGTCAAGTGCCTGGATTGCTGGTCACCCTGAATCCAATTCTGAGGAACAAATTTACTATGCTGCTGCTATTCTGGAGCATAACACAGCCACTACCACTCTGGAACATGGTGTTCTGCTGCTTTCTCCTCAAAGCGTAGTCTTTCACTTTTGCAGGTTTAAGGCTGCAAAGGGTGGAGACTTGTTCCTTGTTGTGATGCCCTCAGTCCATCTTTTATATACTCCTGTTCATTCTCAGCAATCGAGATCTCCTCAGCACTATCTTTGTAGTCCACAGCTCTACTGGAGCTTTCTTTCTGGCCAAACTCACCAAATTTTAAATCATTCTGTTGGGCTCTCTGCTCTTGATTCTCAACATGAATCTGACAAAATACGCCCAACAGTAGCCATGTTACTGCCTTGAAATTTTAATAATCAACTACCTTGAAATTTATTTGGCTAGATTAATTAGTTCACCATCCTTAATCTCAGTCTCAGACAAAGTTTCTGAACCCAAGCAATATGCAGACAAGCTTTTTTCCAAGCCATAGCATACATCATCTGTAGGTCAACAACAAATGCAGTCCTCCTTCCCAGCAGAAACCTTCCAAGCCTGGCCTTTACTGGCAGGATTCCTATCAGCCTTGTGGTTTTCTGATCTCTGACCAGAATCTCCCATACAGAAAAGCCTAAGGCATTCCAGCTCTACTCTTTCAAGCAACATCTCTGAACCTTTCCAAACTCTTCCCACAAGTCATTCCAAAAGTTCTTGAACCACATAATCACAGCAACGGTCCCACTCCCAGTGCTAAATTCAAGTAACCAACACATAGGAAAACCTTCTATCCACTACCTAATTTTATGCAACCTATGGAAATGTGTCAAAAAGTAACAAACTCTTTATGCCTATTATTACAAAACTTCAGTAGAGGCTAACATTTTGCATCTATGAGATTTTAAAAATTATACCAACAAAACATTTCAAGGATATACACTATACTCTTTCTTATATGAGAGTTGCAAAGATTAAACCTACTTCGTGTGTTCCCTCTCTCTCCCTCACTCCCTAATACAGAACTAGAAAAGTATTCAATTTGCCTTTATATAAATCAATTTGTCTTTATATTTTTAATCTCCTTTGAATTTTACTCTGACTCACTTATTTGTTGTTTTTTTAGCACTTTGTCCCTTTCACTCAATTGATGTTTTTAAGAAGAGATGGTCTCCTTGTTTCACAAACAGAATTACTTTATATTTTCTTTTAAATTTACATGGGTGCATTCAATTTATGTATAACTGTTGAATATGTATTGTATTCTTAGCTCATGTTAGATATTAGAATTATAACAAATACATATATGTCTTTTTCAAATATATATACAAACTGTTATATATATGCATATATATGCATCCTTATATACTGTCATATATACGCATCCTTACTTGTGTTCTTTGGCAATGGTAAAAGAGTCTGATAAGCCCTGTGATCCTGTGATGTCAGAAATAGAGTTCCGAGAGAACAGAGAGAGGAGACATTAAAGTTGAGTTTGATGGGAAATTCCTGGAGGATATAGTGTATAAAGTGAAATGTGAAAGCTGGGCGTGGTGGTGCACATCTTTAATCCCAGTACTCGGGAGGCTGAGGTAGGAGGAACGTTGTGAATTCGAGGCCCGCTTGGGCTATATCACGAGCGCAAGGCTGGCCTGAGCTACATAGTGCGACCCTGCCTCAAAAAACTAGGGCTGGGAGTTTGGCTCAGTGGCTTAAGCACCTGTCTGGCAGGTGTGAGACTGTGAGTTCCATCTCCAGGGCCACTAAAAAAAAAAAAAGTGAAATGTGAAGAATTAGAAGACACTAGCCTACCAGACAAGGGAAGAATGGTTAGTCAAAGTGATGGAGTTAGCATCCAAAGAGTACTGTGATTGAGTGTGTGTTGAAATATGACTTTTGTAAACAAAGGGGCAGAATGAGAAGCAAGAATACTAGCTAAAAGGTGGTGACAGTTGTCACATAAGAAGTGAACCATGCATGGTGGGGCAGAACTGTAATTCCAGCACTCAGATGGTTGAGGCAGAAAGATTGCTGCGAGTTTGAGATCACCCTGAACTACACAGGAAGGGCAAGGCCTGGCTAATAGTGATAGCCTGTCTCAAAAAACAAAAAGCCATACTGGACTGCAATAGAAGAAAGAACACTCAAAGGAGAGGAACACAGCTATGATTAGTTGGGGTGAAGGCTAGAAAAAGAAGGCTGAAGCTGTCTCTTGACTTGAACCATTAGTGGACAGTGACACTACTCTTTAACTGGAGAGCACAGAAGAATTGTCTGTGAGGCAAGAGTTGGAGAAAGACTAGGATGAGTTCAGTTTTTGCCTTACTCTGTTTCAGTTATTGGTGGCCATCTGCATGGAACTAGATGTATGACTCTAAAACACAGGACAGAAGCCTTTATTGTAGATACATTTTGGAAACAATACTTTTTCTCAGTTGAATGAATATGTTACAGGCAGGTTAAGATAATCTTCTAAATATGAATACAGGAGTAGAGGCACTCTAGTCCAGCCCTTGGTGTCTATCATCAAAGACTTTGGACATCTTTTCTCCTTATTGTTATACATTCATATTCCTTATTACTGCCTTTGCCATAAGATTGAAGTAAAGTAATATTATTAATCTCTTGCATTTATATAGTCCTTCACGATTTACTAAGATTCCTTTCCGTAAGTCTCTGAACAAAGTCTCAAGTTTGTGAACTGGCATTAGAGAAGCAGCCTAAGGCCAGGAAACCAGGACAGAACCACAGACCAGGAGTTCTAATAAGGTTTCTGCAAGTATTTATTCTGGGGCCAGAGCCAGTGTTCAGAATCAGAAGTCAGAGAGTTAACCAAGCCAAGGCCCAAGGCCCAAGCCAAGAGTCAGAGCCAAAGCTATGGGCAAAGCCAAGAAGCAGTCACAGGATTAGCACATCAGACAAGCCCCAGAACTGCTGTTGAACCCGTGGTGTTCCCTCAGGCCCAGTGTCCTTTGGAGGCATTGCTGTCCAGGGACTGGTACTCCCAAGCTACAGGGCATGATAGGGCAACTGAGAATTTCCTCTGCCATTACAGGAACTTTGCCTTAAAGGACATGCAAAAATCCCACTGCACATATCTTAACTACCTTCTGCACATTCCCTTAAAACAGGTAAGTTTATTTTTTATGAAATAAATTTGAGTATTACTGATGAATTTCCTAAAACATCTAGATGTATAAAAAGCAATATTTCATATAAAATTAAAATTAGTGGGAAAATATGATGCCAAACTGAATTGAATGTCCTTCCAAGAACCTTAAAAATAGAAGAAAACTTTACATTCTATTTTGAATACTTTCCTATAATGTATGATCTGTCTTTTCATTCACCTTCTTTTAGGTAGATTCAGTGAAAACTACTAAATTACCCTTCCTTTTATTCTTTTCTTTTTTAGCTTTGAAGTAGTAAAAGCATCTTAAGAATCACCAGTTAAGAAATTTTCATTAAATCTGTGTCTTCAAAAATAAATGTAGCAAAATAGGTTTGTCTTTTTAAATCTAATTTTGGATAGACAACTCATTCACATGGTTCAACAACTTTAAAAGTACATTTTAAAAGCATAGAGTAAGATTTGCATTCTTAATTAAGCCACTCTTGATTGAATTTCACACTACTACCCATGAACATAAGCATCATTGTGAATTCCTTGTCATTCCTTGAGAAATTTTAATGTACACATGGACACATCTGGACTTGTGTTCTCCTTTTTCTCCTTTACAAGCAAAAGACAGTATCTTGTTGTGGCTTTTTTCCATATAAATACATGCAGAGATTGCTCATACTTTTCAGCTTTGTGTAGTATTCCATTGCATATGTATATTTAATTTAACTGTTCATTTAATGTAAACAATTATGATAGACATCCACAGGGTTTCCAGGTTTTTGCTGCTACAAACAGTGCAACAGTGAATGACCAAATTATGCATCATGTTACATGTATGCAAGAATATCTGTAGAAAACACTGTCAAAAGTGAAATTGAAGAATTACGGGATGCTGCATTCATAATTTTAACAGACATAGTTAAATGCATTTTATTGTATCACTCTAGTTACATTTCCCCACAGCCTCACTGACAACCTATTTTAACAAAATTTTTCTTTCACCAATTTGTAAGTGAAAAAAATTGGTTTTATGACATTGTTGAATTAATATTTCTCTTACTATGACTTTTATGGAGCATCTTTTATGTATTTAACAGCCAAAGATGTGTTTTCATCCTATAAACTATAGCTATATTTGTTTTAAATTTTTGGTCATTTAGGTGGTGATTTTTTTATCATTGATACTTTAGAAGACTGTTTCAATATTAGCCTTTTTTTATATATTGTCAATTCCTGGAGTTTTGTTTTTATATTTTGATTTTTATGTAATTTTCAACTGTGTGCAATTACCTTTTTATACATATACTTCAAATTTTTTAATCTAGTTTGGCTTATAAAAAGCAATAAAACAAAATACATAAGAAAGTTAAGATGATAAAAATGTATCTACCATTCTCCAAGACAATACTTACTTACTATGTACTTGATACAGGAAGAAACACTATCCAATATTGCCACTGTCATTTATATTGTATGAAAATGACCAACCAAAACAAATAAAAAAGAACATGAAAATAAAAGTTAAAAACATACTTAGATATAACTGTCCCCCCCAAAAAAATTCAAGACCTATATGGCAAATTTCTGTAAATTCTGCTGAAGAATAAAAATGAAATTGAATAAATGGAGGAAGATATCTTTCCTTGTACTTGAATTCCTGACATCATAAAAGTGTCAATTTGCCTTAAATGAACTTTTATACATGCTGGGATTTGTAAGTTCTCCCCAAAGGCCCATGTATTAAATGGTTGGGGCACTACCAGTTTGTGGCACTACCAGGAAGTGGAAGAAACCTTAACAAATGTAGCCTAGCAGTAAAAGTGAGGGCTCTGGTTGTGCCCCTGGAAGAGGTTCCAGGACTTCAGCTTCTTCCTGTCTGTCTTTGGTGCCAAAGCACCAGAAAGTGAACAGGCCTCTTCCGCTTCCTAGTCCTAATATCTGTACTGTGTCACCACAGGCTGAGACTTCTGAATCTACCAGCCAAAATAAACCTTTCTTTCATTTAAGTTATTGCAAGTATTTTGTTACAGACACAGAAAGTTAACACAGAATTAGATAAGTTAATGATAAAATCCATATGAAAAAATAAAAATTACAAGAATATCCAAGAAAATCTGACATAAAAAAGCAATACAATAGATACATTTTTCAGTAGATTAACATGTATTATAGATCCCAAGCAATTAAAATAATGTGCTAATATCTCAGGAATACTAATAGACTAATAAAATGCTATAATAAATCCAAAAACTTGTCTAACATATATAGAAATTTACTTTAAAATAATGCCATTTCAAATCAATGCAGAAAGATGAACTATACTATAAATGTGTGGGATACCTGGATAGCCATCTAAAACAAAATATCAAATACACACCACACACTCCAAGTAGCAGGTAAACCCAAAATAGATCAATAGTTCTAAAAAACTAACAGATAGGGAAAGAGGAGGAAAAGAAGGAAGAGATTAAATTCAAAATGCACTATAGAAGAGTCCTTTTATAACCTTGAAATAGAGAAAACGTCTATGAAGGAAATAAAATAATTGTTTTTCAGTGTTCTCTACTGGGTATTCTAAAACAAAGATATTTTTCTTTACTAGACTGTAACCCTATGCTAAATCTTGAGCAGATATTTTTGAAAAATTTATTCTCTTTCAAGTAGAAAAAATATGTATATGAATATCAGTGGACTATAAACATGGAGAAGAAATTGAATTTTTAAAGGCCTCTGGTCAAAGAAGATGTGTTTTTTTATATATACAATGGAGTGCTACTCGGGCATAAAGATAAGCTTGGGACATTTCTAGGTAAATGGATGCATCTTGAGGTGATACTATTAAGTGAAACAAATTGGACACACCTGTGTAAATTCCACATTGTTTCTCTGGTGTGAAATACTGAAAGTGTAAATAAGGACCAAAGTGTATAACACATATTGTGAAATAGGAAGAAAATGTCCAGATGGGAAGGTACACGAGAGAGGGAGGGAGGGGGAAAGATAGAAAGAGAAAAGAAAAAATACGATGGGAAAAGAAGGAAAAAATGGAAACAAATCTGTTGAGAAACAGGGTGGGGAAGATGGGTTGAAAGGAGGGTGGAGGGATGGGGGGTAAATCAAGTTATATCATGTACAGGTACAAATTCCATATAATGAATGTAATCATAATGTATACCTAAAATGTACCAATACACCAAAAAAAAATCTAAAATAAAAATTCTAGCAGATATGTTAAGTATACTAATCCCTTGTACATTTAGAACAAACATAATTTGAGTGTTTTACAGTCTGAAGATACAGTTCTTATTGTCACACTTACCAAGCTGATAAGTTTAGAAACATGACTTAATCTTTAAGTTTAATTTTCCAATCAACAAATAGAATTAATGAGACAACTCTTATGAAGTCACCAGGTTGTGACATTAATCAAATAATTTAAAACATTTGAGAAGACTTCATAATCTGTTAAAAGTACACAAACATTCACTTAGTATTTAATAAAGTATATATTTAAGCATAACAAATGTATATGCATTTTAATAAATGTATTATCATGTTTATTGGGACACTAACCAACATCCTAGCAGCCATAGAATTTACACAACAGCACTGTTCAGATTAAGTTTGTTACTATCTGTGAAACTCCGTTTTATTAATTCAAACCTTATTATCTAAAACTAAACTGGATTTAGTTTACAAGAATAAAAACCAAGTCAGGGATTTAGCTCAGCGGCTTAAGCGCCTGCCTGGCAAGCGCGAGGTCGGGAGTTTGATCCCCGCCCCCCAAAAAAAGAATAAAACCCAAAAGCTCGTCTGTTTACAAGAACAAAGCAAACTTAAAACAAAACAAGCACCCCTTTCTCTGTTTGCATCCCCCAAAATTAAAGAAGAAATAAGTCTTTTGTGTTCAGGAAAAAAATTTTCCAAATTAATATGAATATTTTCTCCCACCATCTTGTTGCTCACTTTTAAACCTTGTGATTTTCCTCTTTCTTTACAGCATCCATTGTCAATTAAAAAAAAATTCTCCTGTGCTTCTTCCTTTGAACAAACAATGAATTTTGAGCTATCTCATTATCTGAGTGAACACTGACAGAATTCTGCATGTGGCTATGCGCTTGGATATGCTCTGCAGATTTTTGGTGCCCTTCTTGACACTTAAAACAATTTGAAATAATTTGAACCTGCGGGTTCTACCTCTTGGTTCTAGCACTTCCTGGTAGTATGCTAGAGTTGGTCTCCACCTCTGGCCAGAACTGACCACGTGCATTGCTTCTCAATCCTGAAACCAGTGATGTTAGGGAAGTAGCTAAAAATTGCCCATGGGGACAATGATGTAATCAATGAAATTGGCACAAGTTATAGTAATCCTTCACTGCCTCCCAAGAAAGCTAACTGTTAGTCATTTTGTAGCACATCTAACTATCTACTGTTTTTTCCAGAATGCTACTGTTCTTCATCCAGCTGTGATAAACTGAGCACCTGCAACACCTTTTGGTAGGCAATTTTACATTTCCTCACAACACAAACTGATACTGCATCTCCTTACACCAAAACACAAAGATCATATTCCACTAGGTATAATAATAGTTGACTCTCACCTTGATCTCTTAGCTATTCAGTCAGTTGATAGTACACTATTGGGGACCTATTCTTAAAACACGGTGATACTGTTTGCTGGCAAGAACTAGTGTAATCTTTTTTGTACAGAGAAATTTGGGTTGTTTAGGTTCAAATTTTCTTTAATGCATTAAAGCCATCAGAATTTCATGTTAGTTTTCTAATTTAAACTCAGTTGACTGAGTAAGGACAGGCCTATATTCCCTGTGATATTATTTGCAGAAAGCCAAAAGTTGAAATAGTATGTTGCAGAAAGCTGAGAGA